>PPHD01000251.1:16215-52287 GCA_002909625.1 Bambusicola thoracicus | reverse complement strand
CCTGGCCGGGGGGGGGGGAGGAAATGACCATGCTGAAATATCCTCTGTGAGGCACTTGATTAGAAAAATCTGCTGAGAGACAGGCCTGAATTCCTCAGATATCGCCTGATTTCATTTTATGCACTGCATGCAATTCCTCCTTGTCTTTGGCGCGGACAACTTCTTCTTGAGGCTGAGAAGACACCCACTGCTCTCGTTCCACTATTTTTATTTCCAAGATACTCTTTCAGGCAGCTCTGCATTTCTTTTTTTAGTGCCGTGTTCCTTGGGCCCTTCGCACCGCGGATTAGCTCCACATCCTCTCCTGCAGGCTCCCGTTACACGGCTGGAGACCCTGGTGGTGAGCGTGCACCCAAAGTGCCCCACTCAGCAGAAACTTAGCATGGGTCCAGCTGCTGCCCTGCCCTTTGCGAGCCTGGAAAATGCTGTTGCTCCCTTTTGCGTTGCCCCCGTGAGAGGTTGCCAGGATTTTTCCCTCCTTGGATTTTCAGATGCTTGTCATCTGTAAAAAGTTTCCCCTGTGCTTCACCTAGCAAGCTTCAGGCAGGTTCAGGTTTCAGCGAGGTTTCATCCCTCCTCCTGCCGCACGCAATGGCAGCGTGCCATTGGTGTCAAGATAGAGGTCTTAAGGACCTGAAAATAAATCTGGGTTGGTGAGTTGGGCAGCTCTTTGAATTTCACCAGAAGGATGTACAGGACCTGGGTCACATCCTCAGCTGGCAGGTGCAGTTGCATTGCTCTCCGTGGTGCCACATGAGTAAGCCGTTATGAGAAGCTGGATTAGGTGTGCTTTGCTCACTTTCTCCCTCCTCTGTTCTTGCAGCGCTTTAGCAAATACCCTGTGGTCCCAGCAAGGCACTGCAGGTCCAGCTGGGTCCTGTGCCAGGCTGCAGAACCCACCAGGAGCTGCTGCTGGTGCGGCCCCGCTGGCCCTGAGGTGAAGAATGCTGCTCCTTGGGCTGCAGGCGCTGCGGGGAAAGGTTTATTTGTTTCAAACTGTTTCCAGCAGAGGAATGTTTTTAGTGCTCTGAAGTTTCATAAGAGCTTATTTTATAAGGAAAACAAATGCTGAGTTGTTTTTAAGCTGGTGGTGACCCTTAACCATTTCTTTGTTTTTCCCATGGGATCCTTGAGAGGAAAAATTTTATATTTTTCCTGCAATCCATGAGAATTTCTGCCTGAAGGCCTTGATCCTGCTCCGTCCAACCCAGCAGAAAGCTTTCCGTGGTGTTAATGGAGGCAGGCTGGGCTGGGTCTGCACTCTCATAGGGCTCACTGTCAGGGCTCATGCCCTGGGGACATATCCTGTCCCCTTTGAAGCAGGAGGGGCTTTGTGGTGTGGGGTGCGGGCTGCATCTCACAGAGCAGAAAACGCTTCTCCTTCCCACGTTTTCACAATGAGGACAGCACACCCTGAGATCATTTGTCCTTGCAGCACAGTGGGGCTGGGCCTCCTGACCCCGGGGCACAGAGGCTGGGCTGGGCTGCGCTGGGCTGGGGCTAAGCCTGGGGCATGGGCTGGGCCGTAGCCGCCTTTGGTGCTCGTCCCTGCATTGCCAGCAAAACTCTTGCTTGCCAGGAGCAGGAGGCAGGGGTGAAGAAACCATTTCTCTTAGGCTCACTCCTTTTATTCTTCGCTTGCCTTGTTGAGTCCCTAATCACTTTTTTGGACCCAAAAGCCAATGACACACGCTGACTAGAAAACCAGGCTGGAAAGCCGGAAGCTGTCTCTCAAATCTCAGTGCATACATCGCTCCATGCCTTAGCAGCCTGTGAGTCACAGAGCCTCATTTGTGTAAGCGTATGTGAGCAGGCGAGCGGAGACGCATGCGAGCAGCGTGCGCGATGGATGTACTGCTCAGCGGGTTGATGCCTGTCATTGTGCATGCACACAGCTGGGCATGGGAAGGCCTCTGTGCACCTTTCATGTGGCAGTGCGCGCTGCCTGCTGGGCTGGAGCTGGGTGCCGTGCGGGTAGCGGCCCGCTTAGCTAAATGTCAGGTGCTAATTGGCACCTGGCTTGTCAGGGGCATTGTGCCCTCCCTGCGCGCCCAGGGGGAGGCTGAGGGACTGCGGCCACGGGGTGCTGAGAAGGACAAGAGCCTTAATTAAGAGAGGAGATGTAATGGCCCATCCATTAGCCGGGCTCCACGGGCAGGTTGAGGGCTTGGCACCGGGCAGGTGCAGCATTTCATGCCTTTTCATGGACTGATTTAGATACTGAAATGGGAAGGACTTGGCAGGCTAATTAGCACATAATCAAAATTGAGGGGAATTTCCAGCAGATGCGGTGATCTAGTTAATATAAATATTAGTTTTACAGAGGATTGACTTCCCTTTGTAAATGAAAGTCTGTCAGTGAGGAGAGGCCTGTCACTGCAATTACAGTGGCAACTTTCTGAGGTGAATTTGAGTGATTTGCCAAAAAAATAAGAATATAAAACTAGCCAATCTCAATCAGCATATTCATCTGCTGTCATCCCCTGTGCTGCAGAACCCTGCTGCCATGGAGAGACTGAGCTCTCCCCTTCTCCATGGAAAGGCAGGGGCTGACACAGCCTCAGGTCATGGCCCCAGCACGATGGCAGGACCAGGACCAGGCCTTACCCATCCCAGAGTGGCATTTGTGGCTGTGCAGGCACCAGGGCCCGGAGCAGAGGTGGGCTGTGTTGCTGTCACTAAAATACACCCTGAAACAAGCTCTGCAGTGAGGAAGAGTACAGTGACCTTTGGAGGTGTGTAAGTGAAAGCAGTGCAGCGTGCAGCCTCTATAGGAGCAGTGGCTTTAAGTCAGCAATGCCCAGCGAGGGGGAAATGCTATAGAAGCCTGGGGTGTGGGTAATTGCTTGTGTACATCCTGCCCAACATGTTTTGCTGGAAAACCTCCAGGTGTGCAGCTGACACCAGCAAGGGAACGTTTGTTTCTCCAGAGAGGGGCTGGGGCATGCAGGACCGTGCACTCAGGCTGGCTGACCTTGGCAAGGGAGCGGCTGTATGGCTTCTGGCTGCAGCCTGACCTGAGGTCCAAGGCTGCATCCCCCCGCTGCCTCCGATGTCCTCTCAGATGGCCTGCTGGCAGGAGGGGATGGGCACGCCAAGAGGAAACTGCGTGGGCCAGATGGTTCGTTTGCAGAGCCCGGCTGGTGATTTATCCGGGCTCACTGCCGTACACATACAATGCTTCCACCATCGTCTGGCTGGGGATGGCTGCATGTTCACGCTCCTCTGGCTCCTCCACTTCCAGATGAACCCATAAATCTTCTGTGAGATTTATGCAGTAGCATCAGTTGCAGAAACAGCAGTAGGTTAAAATGCCTGAGCAGGTCTGTCCTGCCTTCCTCTGCGCCGGGGTTTTGAGCTGCTAGTACCGCTTCGGTGGGGAAGCGACTACTGCGTGAGCTGGAGCAGGAGCTGCAAAGTTCTGGGGAAGAGATGAGAACACACTTCTGATCCTGGAAGAATTGATCGGCTCATCACTGCAAGGCTCCCTTCAAGCATCTTAGCAGGGGAAATCAGCCTTTCAGGTACTTTCTGTGCCAAAGCCTTCCATTTACTGTATCAGTGACTTCTGGAACCACCAGGCTCCTGCACGCAGCTCCAATAATCACCTCGGCAGTGCGCTCGCTCAGTCAACCTCAGCAAATCTGCAAGGGCCATCAGAAGGTGCAGTTAGCCATTAGAGTGGTCCAGCCACTTCATCTTCGGATGACACACTAATGTCTGCTTATGCCCAGCTGTCAGCCCTAAAGGTTGTCAGGAACCCGAGCAAAGTGTCCAAACCCATGGCACAAGTGAGCAGTGGGATTCATTACTCTAAGCCTAAGCCTTCCTGCAGCCCTTGGGATTGCTGCAGAGCTCTCAGGGCGCTAGCAAGTGCTGGACAGGGAGCGCAGATGATGGGAGCTTTGGATGCACCCAGGGATGGTGCACATCCCACCCCTCAATCAGACTGCCTAGATCCTGGCACCAAAATGGACGCCCCTGAATACTGAGGATCCAAATTTGATCATTCGTGAGCCTGGGTGGTGCTTTTAGTAAGGACAGCCTTTGAGACCCTTTTGAGCTGTGAGATAATTGCGTGATTGTAGTTTGATTTGCTCTTCCACCTTGTTTGTTGTTGCTGCCTTTTCTTGTTGTTGTTGCTTTTTGCTTTGAAGAGGCTTGTAGTGAATTACAGAAAGAGGATTTTAATTCGGGAGACCTTGATGACTTATTATGCCTTATCGCTCCTCCGGCATGGAGTACAGCTTGTGCTTTTTTTCTTCCTTCCACTTGTTTATCTCCTGCATCTCCTCCTGCACCAGCACCACTCCGAGGTAGATCACGAGAACACTCCTGCATTAGAGAACGGCATGGTACTTTCTCAAGTGATTCACTCAAGCGCGAGTGGGCAAACATGCTTTTATCTTTTTTTCTGCTAATGTTTGTTGGCATAAAGTGCCGAGTGACCCAAGTGCATTTCATAGGTCCTGGAAAATAGTGCTCTTTCTGTATGTGGCCGATGCAGGGACAGATTTGTCCTTCATGCAGCAAAAGTGCTGAAAGTTCATATGGAGTGGATACGCTTTTGCTGCATTTCGGTCATACGTCCCAGGAGCAGAATGATGGCAGATCTTTCTGCTCTCTTGTCCCGCGTTTATTTTAGAAGCCGTGTATCTCACGGCCATTGGTTCCAGCCCATCTGTCTGGCAGTGACAAGCGAGCAGCAGGGCCAGTAGCTGTGCAGCCACCGACACAGCTCGCTCAGGCTGCCATGTCACCAAACTGCTGTGGCAGCAGCGAGGTTGGCTCCAGTGTTGTAGATGGAGTCTGTCAGCGATCTCAGATTTTGGTCTGGGAGGTGTTTGGGTGCACTTTCAAAGCGCAGACACTGCTCTTCTGCCATTGCTGTGGGTGCTGAGTTAGTCTATCGTGCCTGAGGTATTTTAATCCATGGTGGGGGGTTTTTTTTGCCGCTATCAGTATTCAGCTCAAGCATCTCCAGAGATAACAAGTATACCACATCTCCCTGAGCACTGGCAAAAAGCATGGCACAGTTTTAAAAGTAATGTTAAAGAAAGCGAATCCCCTCTGTCTTTCGACCACCTTCAAGTTTGCAGCTACCCAGACGTCATCTGTGCTCAATTATTGTGGCCATCCTCAAAATGAAATGGCCATCCTGACTGAGGACCATGTAACTACCAGGGGTGACCCTGCTCCCACAGCACCTTCCTGGCCACACGGTGCCGAACCCCCGCAGCAGGAGGTGAGACACTTGTTGCACGTGGATGCAGGCAATACTATAACTGGGTTTCCCTCTCCAAACAGATCCCAAGAGCTACCTGCGGCTGCAGAGCAGTGGGAGGAGGGAAAGCCAGCGCGCCCGGCTCATCAGCCCCACCATCTACCTGCCCCGCAGCGCCATCTGCATGGTGTTCCAGTACCAGGTGTGGGGCAGCAGTGGAGTGATGTTGCGGGTCTGGCGGGAGGCCAGCCAGGAGCACAAGGCGCTGTGGGTCATCGCAGAGGACCAGGACAAGGAGTGGAGGGAGGGCCGCATCATCCTGCCCAGCTACGACATGGAGTACCGGGTAAGATGCGGGGCAAGGTGTGCATCCCCAGCAGAGCCCTGATGCTGTGGTGTGCAGTCAGGGCCCGTTCATCATTAGGGAATGTGGCTGAGAGGGGCTGTTTGCATTGTGTTTCTTGGGTTACTATAGTAACTAAACGACACTGTTTGTTATTCAGAGTGTGCCTGTCTTCTGCACAGACTTGGGCCTTTGTTCAGCCTGTTGCCTTTTATATTCCTCAAATCTCCCACTCTGCAAATATTTTTTTCTTTTTTTTTTCTTTCTTTCTTTTTTTTTTTTAATTTTTCCATTTTGTTCTGTGCAGTTCCTCCTTCCAGATGAGGGTCAGACAGGCCAGGCTGACCAGAGGCAGCACCCGCTCCAAGGAGCGAGCCCCAGCCCTGTGCCCATGCAGCAGGGATGAGAACAGGGCTCGTGGCTTTGCAGGGAGGTCTCCTTGCAGCACCCCAGAGAGGAGGGCCACCTGAAGCAGGGAGAGGAGATCTGTGGCATACAAAGCCCCAGGAAAGCGCATGGACCCCCAGGACTAGGCAGGGAGAAGCAAAGCCAGAGCTTTGCACTGGAGCTGCGTGGCTAGTTTGCATGTGTTGATCTGGGCTTTTTAATAAAATACCAGTAGGCACAATATGCCTACACATAAAGTGATGGGCATCGGCCGACTACTTTGTGCATTAAACATGAATACACAGGCATTAGCTAAATAACAGCATCATTATGTAAATAATGCTAGGCTCTCCGCTCAGCAGTTCTTAGAGCTAACGACTCTATTTATTTTTGTAAATATATTTTGCCTGTGATTAAGTAGGAATAAATTGACCCTTCTGTGACATTTCAATACTTTTTATGCAGCGTTGATAGGAACTGCACTTTGCAGCTAATGTAGCCATGTGCGTATTGTGTCCTTCCCTTCCTTTTTCTGATCGTGGCCCGACTGTGGGACTCTATTAACACCACAGCCCAGATTTGCTGCTGCTGTAAAGTCAATGCTGTGCCACTCACATCGTTTGTGCAGAAGGGGAGGAGATGGCCTGCAGTGCCGAGCATTGATTCATTCCACGTGAGAAGCATTTAATTGAGCAAAATGCATGCTGAGCGCTGCCGGGACAGGTAGTGGTCTCCCTGTGAGCCCTTCCCCGCAGAGCAGCTTTCCCTGAGCGAGGAGAGGAAGGCAGGAGGGGGAAGCAGAGCCGCTCTCAGGTCCACACAGGTGTGCGGGGAAGGCCAGGAGCAGGTTTTTTGCCATCGCTCTCAGGAGCAGGAGCTGCTTACTGCATCCCGGCTTAACGCTGATGTTTCTGTCCTGATTTCTCACAGATAGTGTTTGAGGGATTTATACGCAATGGCCACGCAGGAGAGGTCGCCCTGGATAACATCCGGCTGGGCAACGACATCCCCCTGGAGTACTGCATGGGTACGTGCAGCAGCTGCTGGGAGGCTGGGGGTGGCGTGGGCAGATGGGCTTGGAGAGCCTTTGCTCATGGGCAGCTGCCACTTCTCTACCGATGGCTCCTGGATCTCAGCTGGGATTCTACTCACTTCCAGAGATGAGGGGGAATCGGTCCCTGGGGGACGGGGATTTCTGACTGTGTTGGCGTGAAAGGCAGGAAGCACATGTCTCTGCTGTGCAGGGCTTGAAGAGCAGCTGAGGGTGACTGAGGACTATTCTATGTGATAAGAACGTAGGCCAAATCTAAAAGGAAAGCGCTGAACAAAAGAAACCAGCTGTCAGTCAATATTACATGCTTAGAGGAGCTGATTAGTTCAAAAGGACTCTTCTTTAATAAGAAATAAGATAGCAGAGGGGTTTTACAGCAACCTTAACAAAATAACAAAAGGAATTCTTGTCCTAGAATTCACCATCCCCTAAACCAGGCCAAAAGCCAGTTAGGGTCTCTCAATGTGAAGGAGAGGACTTTAAAAAAAAGCAGAGAGAGAAAAGATGTATTTTAGCAGTTTGGTGGTGCAGCATGGCCCTGCCCTGTCTGACATATCACACTCACACTCCAATAGCTTTGCTCACCATCTAGGTTGGATGTGGATTTAGAGCCCTTCCAGCTGAGGATGGGTGCAGCTGTATACCATCAGTGGGATTCATGTGAGAGCTGCCCACAGGAGCCAGGCCCTGTTCTTCTGCCTGCCTCAGAGCGGGCAGGTTTAGCTGTTAAGCACTCATAAACCCTACCAAGGGAGGCAGAGACTCTTGGTGCCTCCTACCCTGAGTGGGGTGGATGCTTGCTGCTGAGGTGAGTATCTCAGGGAGTGAGACACAGGATGAACTGTGCCTGGGAAGGGCTGGGCATGTCACTTGCTGCCCTGGGCAGGTGGGGATGGTGCAGGGACTCACATTGGTAATAGAACAGAGGAATCCCTTCCCCAGGGATGCTCCTGAATACTGTAGGTCCCAGTTTGTTTGATGCTTTGAACTCTGCTGGTCTCCTGTCTGCCAAAGGAGCTAATGCTCCATATGTCAAACTCCCTGTATTAAGGCTTGACAGTGGTGTTTTAATCCCTTGCCTTCTATGGCATTAAAGAGAAGCAAGAGGGATGATTAATACAAACAGCGTTTTGTATCTAACTTCTTTTGAGTGCGGCAGTCCGCCTAATTCAGTGTTATTGTACCTCAGGCCTTGAACCTAAAGCGTAATATTTTGAAACGATGCATGAATAAATTATAAAGTTTCAAGCGTTGCCAGACCTAAGAATAACACCAAACTGCTGTATAGGATTATGTCTCCCACTCTGGGAAGTTGAATGGGAATCTTAAAACTGATCCTTTCAGACCATTCCTGACAAAGGGCTTCCTCTGCAAATCTTAGCATAACTCATGGATCATTTCCAACGCTGCCCAAATAATAATGCAGTGGTAGAAACACAGCACTGCTCTCGCTCGGTCAGAGCTGTGAGAGTAGCTGACTCCAGTGCAGGCTACTGGTTTTCTTTTCAGATATAATCCTGGGAAGTAATCTGATGCCTTTTTAGCGTGAAAGAACTCTAATAAGTCACCATAATTTTTTCCTTTGACAAATGTGTCCTTCGCGTTCTGAACTTGAGTGATGATTTCATAGCACTCAGCAGAGCCAGTCTGCTTGTGTGACTCACAGGCATAATGCAGAAGTAATCTAAAAATAATCAGAAGTCTATTACTTCTGCGAGAAAGTAATCAGTAATAAGCACTGATTATTGCTTTTCAGATCCAGTAATTTGTAATAGATTACTTCTTCAAAGTATCTTGAAAGAAAGAAAAAATCACTTGCCTTTGTTTATTGGCACTGTGAGATAGAGAGGAGCATGGCACTGAGGAGCGATACGGTTCCCAAGCGAATAATGGTGACAGAGTTGAGCCAGAAACCAAACTGTTAGTGGAAATTTTAGGGGGTTTCAGAGCTGCATCATTAGCCAGGTGGGGATTTGTCTTCTGATGACTCAGGCCAGCCAGCTGGATCCAAATGACCCCTCAGTCTAACGCATTTTTGTCTGAAGTCTGTGCCAATCGGAGGCTTTCTGCCTCTGGTCAGTCGCTGACTGAGACATGGTTTTCTCCCCGTTGTGGTGGAGTTGGCTGGAACCCCACACCGCTCCCATCACATAGCATCTGTGGGGTACGGCCGCACACCTGCTCCATTTGGATGTTACAAGTCAATGGATGTGTAAGCTGTGGTCTTCTGTGTAATTTTCTCCTCTCTAATTCTGAACTTTTCTTTTCCTTTGCAGAACCCATCACAGCTTTTCCAGGTGAGAACTTCTACTTTCCAGGTAAAACTGCACTTCTCTTTCTGCTGGCATGGGCTTTTAAATTAAAGGAATGTTCAGTGCTTGCTTGAACAAACAGCAGATGTTCTGAGCAGTGAAATGGCAAGCGTGTGCTAAACCTCTGCTGGTGCCACAGCCAGGGATGGCACCCTCTGATTCCTGCTGGGTGCCAGGGAGTGGGCAGAATGACAGGTCCTGCTAGCCCAGGGTTGAACAAGATCGGGAGACCTGCAGTCAGGAAGCACTTGGCCTCCTGAAGAGCAGCAGAACCTAAAATGTGTTGGCTGAGGAGTAAAGAAGAGCTATCAACTGACTTAAACAAGAAAGCAGTAGCCACTTAGAAGGGAAATGAGGTGGCAGTGGCTTACATTACTGTGGGTAGTTCATGGGTGCTCTGGCAGTGGCAGTGTTCAAGCTGCTGGTGAAGGATGGTAGGGTTGGGTCTTCTTGGAAGGGAAAGCAGTTTGGATATAGAAGTGCAAGAGTAAATTGCCATGAGGAGCTCTGAAGTTGACAACGAATAAAAGGAAAACAAGGTGAAATGATGCATTTAATAGTTTAATATTAGCCTGAAGGATAAAAACTGGCATTTCTGTGATTCAACCTACGGAGTAAGATACAAGGTGGGAAATTCAGAAAAAATGCTTCACTGTTTGAACAGCCAGTGAGGATGCTGTTTGTCTTGCTCTGGGGTGGGAAAAGCTATCTGCTTTTGGGGGAAGATGAGTGTTCTCTGCTTTGGTTTCCAGATTTTGTTTTCCTGCATGCCTCTACAGGAAGGCACTCAGGAATTGTGTTGTGATGGAGAGCAAACCTGGGCCTCCCCTTAACTTTGAGTTGTTTACCAGTTTGGTCAGCACGCCCTTTGCTCTCAGTTGGCATTAATATCTTTATCCTCTCTGTCTCCTGCTCTGCTGATGGCCTGTTTAACACATCTGGACTCTGCCCTACAAGCACCTGCACTTCTCTAGGGAGCAAGGCTGCCTCAGGCAGATGCATGTGCTGGGAGCTGTGGCAGTAATGGGAAAGCAGGGGTAGAGACTGGACTGCACTAAGAGGGACTGCCAGCAGAGCTAGGGAGGTGATAGTCCCCCTCTGCTCTGCCCTCACAATGCCCTACCTGCAGTACTGCATCCAGGCCTGGTGCTCCCAGCACAGAAAAGAGATAGAGCTGATGGAGAGGGTCCACGAAGGTGCTCAGAGGGCTGGAGCATCTCTCCTATGAAGAGAGATCGAGGGGGTGGGCTTGCGTGGCTTGTGGAAGAGAAGGCTCCAATGAGACCTCATTGCAGCCTTCCAGTACTTGAGGAGAACTTATAAACAGGAGGGAGACGAACTTTTTACATGGTCTGATAGCTCTAGGACAAGGCTAAATAATTTTAAACTAAAAGAGGATAAATCTAGATTAGGTGTTAGGAGGAATTCTTTATTCTTTACTCAGAGAGTGGTAGGACTCTGGCACAGCTGCCCAGAGAAGATGTGGATGCCCCATCCCTGGAGGCGTTCAAGGCCAGGTTGGATGGGGCCCTGGGCAGCCTGTTGCAGTGGTTGGCAGCCCAGCCCATAACAGGGGTTTGGAACTGAATAATTGTTAAGGTCCCTTCCAACTCAAGTCATTCTGTGATTCATTCTATGATTCTATGAAACTGCTAATGGGAGACGTATGCGGGGAATAATGCTGTGTGTTACGGTGGTACACATACACTTAGTACAGTAAGTAGGAACTTGGGCTTGCCTGTGGGTAGGCTGCCTATTTATCCTGCTACTCAGACTTGTGGTGTTACTGACAAACTGCTGTAATATTCTCAGCTGGCACCTAAAGCCTCAGGACTGTTCCTCACTTGATCCGTCCCTCTGCATTCCCCTGAGCCTGGCCTGGTAACTGTTTCGCAGTCAGGATCCTCATCTTTTAGGGCTTGTAGTCTGTGTAATCCTTCATTTGAACCTCACACTGAATCTATCCCAGAGTCCTGCCTGCACATGTTGTTTCTTTTCCTCTTCACCCTTCATTCCTCCATTTCCCTTTGCTTTTCCCATTGCTGGCTTCTCTGTGGATGTCCCAGCGCTGGCTGCAACGGGTGCAATTGCAGCAAATAGTTGAAAAGGCTTCCCTGGCTGTAGGGCAAGCGTAGATGGGACGGGGATGGAAAGCCCGAGAAAAGACAAAAACACAGGGGGAAAGATGAAGAAAAGGTGAAGACTGGAGAAGGCGTGATAGGTATTGCAATGAGGGGGAGACAGAATGCCCAACAGGAGAGGGTAAAAGTCCCTTGCTAGGGGAAGAAGGGAGCTTCAGAGGGAAGACTGCAAGGGAAGTATTGGGAAGCTCTGCAGCCCCCACTCCTGCAATTACGTGTTGAGCTGGAAAAGTCAAATGCCATTAAAAATAATAACAAATCCTTGCTCTCCTGGCTCAGGAGCAAAGCTGAAAACATGCACCTTTCAGGCTCAAGGATCACAAAGCAAATAATAAGGGAGTTGTGTGGGAGGAATATCTTTCAGTTAGTGGGTCGGGATCTTAGAAGACCAGTCAAGTGTGCTTAAACTGTGCTGCATTTGAGAGTTGATGCATCTCACCCTTAAAGAAAAGGCATAACAAGTGGCTGGAGCAAGGAGTTAGATAAATAGCAGGCTAAAAATAAGAGACATCTTCCAGAAAGCATGGAGACAGACTGTGGGGAGAACTTAGCTGTGGACTGGTGGGTCTTCCCACACTGGGTATCCTGAAATGAAGCAGGGATTCTTTACTGGAGAAGTGGCAGCTGAGGGATGGAGGCCAACACCAGTTTTGTTCTATTCAGATGAGATGAGTTTAACCTTTGCTTTCATCTGTGCCGTCTATGAAAAGTCCAGCTGTGTTCCTGGTCCACAGTGGCTTATGGCAGTGTTTTTGGAGGGGAACACAACAGTGGCATGGCAGTGACAGCCAGCAGATGGCCTCCTGGGAGGCTCTCTGGAGAGGATTTCCTCCTTGTTCCCCAGCATGACTTCTGCTCTTGCTTGTTTGGGATTTTCATGCCTGTTGCACAGCTCTGAGGTTGCTGCTTGTCGGGCTGCTGGGGGAGGGTGGAGAGGGGGCTGGCCGGGCTGAGGGGAGCACAGAGCACACCCTGTGATGTTCCCCTGGGTTTGCACTGCCCTGCGTTTCACGTCCTGCTTTAACCAGTGCACCCACCGACTTGACAGGAAGGGAGAGAGGCTTTATTTGCTAAGGCAAGAGTGAGTGGATGAGGAAGGGCCAGCACGTGTGTGGCGGAAGGCAAAGAGGAGTGGAAAAGTTAAGTTACGAAGATGGATTTTTTCATTTTCCATCTCCCTGAGCAGAGAACTTTTCCACGGCATAAAAGAAAACTTCCAGCGAGCAACAGAGCCAGTAAAAGCAGATAACATCAGCTCTGTGCTGAGTGGACCGGCAGCTATATTTAGTGGCTGACAGTGTAAGGAAGAACAATTGTTAATGTTGGGAATTGGCTACATTAAGACTTGGAGACGAGCGAGTGTGACTCCTTAATGACCGCAGTTGCTAAATGAACTCTCCAGATGGCTGCTATCTCCTCAGCAGGGCTGTGAGGTGCGGAAGCAGGGGCCGAGGCCAGGTCCAGGCCTCACCACCCCTCGGGCTCGCTCCTTGCCTGCACAGGAGTCCATCAGGGATGGACTAAGGCTGCCCTGGGTGGGAGCCTCCAGGGCACCCTTCCCACTGGCAGGATCATTGGGGCACTTCACACCACCCCCCCCCACCAGCCTGGGATTTGTAGGGAGGGTCAGGGGCACGGGCTGAGTACCACAGCACAAGCAACCCTCACGCTCCCATCTGCTGCGTACCAGCCATATAAGTGGTACTGTAAGCACATCTCTCACTAGAAGGTACTGTGTAAGCACAGGCTGACACCAAGAGTAACAGTGTGTATCCTCTGTGCCGAGAGCGGGTCTGCAGTGCTCCCGAGGGCCAACTCGCCCCAGCGCTGTCAGGAATGGTGGTGAGATGCCAGTAGTGATGGCAGTGAGATGTATGGACCCGTCGGGGCTGTGTCTGTGTGGGAGGCAGCAGCAGACAGTCAGTGGAACCCAGGCTGTGCCCCAGGACATTACACCTTTGTGCCCTGTGCTGGGAGCAAGCAGAGGGGCAGGAGGAGGTGGGGGGCTGCTGGCCCAGTCCATCACCTCCACACCAGCACAGCCTGGGTGTGAGGGCCAGGGCAGCTGGGCTGAGACAGGGTGAGGGCTGCTCCTGAGCCATCCAAATTGCTTGCCTGTATTGACAAATATGTGGGTGGTTCGCAGCCTCCTGCTCTGTAAAAGCAAGATTTATCTTTTCCGTGTGGTTTTTCTTTGTTTTATAGGTTTTGTTGTTGTTGTTTTCCTTAGGGATTTTTGGTTTTATTATGCTTCTGGGTGCAGTTTTCATTCTCGTTTTCACTCCCTGTGCCCAGGTTTTGGGGAGATGGGGAGGGGAGGGAATAGCCAAGGAAGTACCGTTTTGCCTCATCTCCTGTGCCAGCAGCAGCAGCAAAGCTGTTCTGGTGCTGTGTGTGCAGCCAGTGGCTCTGGTGGGGGGTAGTGCTGCAGGGGGTGGTCAGATGCCCCTGTGTTTTCCAGGACAGATGGATCCTGTACCATTTTGTTCTTTCCCTGGGTATCCTCTTGAGCCTGTTCTAGAAGCCTGTGCCCAGCAGCAGGGCAAGTCCCTTCCAGCTTCCCCAGGGACTCTGGCCCCTAGAAGCAGCCAGTACATAGATGTGGCGCAGGCATGCACCCCTCCAGGGCCCCTATGGCTTGAGAGCAGAGCCAGGAGGGCTGAGCAGTGAGTGCAGGAGGGTCAGTGCTCCCTGGCCATGGACATCAGCACCAATCCACACTTGCTCAGGACATGCGTGCTGCCATGGGCTGAGCCTGGGAGCTCCTCGCCCTTGAGCCCTGAGGCAGCCACTGGGATTGGCTTGCCTGAGCTTCTGATGGGGATGTCACAGCCTACACCATGCACGAAGTCAGCATGCATCATCATACCCATTCCTTCTCGCTTTAATAATTAAATCTGTAAGACTGTGAATGGGGCACCTAGTGAGAGCAGGTCTGCATACCGAGCACTTTCAGGAAGAGATCCTGCTCCCTGTCTTGGCTCTGAGAATGACAAATGTTTCTCCACGTAATTTCTTTCCCAGTCTCCTGTGGTGACTTCCTTGGCCATCTGAGATTTTGCTCTTCCTCCAATTAGGGACACGATGGGTTTTGTCACTGTGTGACAACATCTGCCGTACAGAGACAAAACCAGGAGGCTGTTCTGGAGAAGGCCAAAGAAAGAGGGGAAAAAAACATTTGTTGATGCCAGAAATAATAGTGATAATGGCGTACATATGGAATTTGCATTGCGAGCCAGGCAGCCTGCTTAATTAAAAGGAAAGAGAGAGGCATGTTAACACGCGGCTCAGCGAGCACCAGCAGCTCCCTGCAGGAGTGTGCCCCTTACCTGGAGCTGCCCTGGGCCCCGGTGTCACTCGGCGCTGTACTTTGCAAGCATGTGTGTTTGTTTGTGCGTCTGCATGCCTCCCACCTAGCAACCCTGTTCTGTGTCTCCTCCCCAGGGGCAACCCTCCTGCCAGGGACCGAGCCCACAGTGGACACGGTGTCAGTGCAGCCCATCCCAGCCTACTGGTATTACGTTATTGCCGCCGGAGGTGCTGTTGTGGTGCTGGTCTCCGTCGCGCTGGCTCTTGTGCTCCACTACCACCGGTTCCGCTATGCGGCCAAGAAGAGCGATCACTCCATCACCTACAAAACCTCCCACTATGCCAACGGGGCCCCCGTGGCCGTGGAGCCCACCCTAACCATAAAACTAGAGCAAGACCCCAGCTCACGCTGCTGAGAGCCGAACGGGAACGAGGGAGCAAACAAAACACAAAACAGACAGAAAATAAGACTTCTGATACGTTGCCTCAGTTTTGCACTTTTTTCCTTACCTAGCATACGTGTGAACTCTTAGACATCTCCTCCCCCTCTGCCCCCAGCCCTCCCCGAATCTTTTACAAACTCTAACTAATGCTGCATCTTGGATCACCTGAAGAGACACACCGCCCCTTCACTTCAGAAGTGAATGCTCCTTTCTGTTCCTTGTCAAGGACTGCTGGGGTGTCGGGTGGGGTTTTTGGTTTGGTTTGGTTGGCCAGGGAGTGTTTCTTGTTGGTAGGCTTGTTTGGTTTGTTCTTTTTCTCTTCCCAGTGGGCAACCTGCAAGGGAACTTGATGGCGAGCCTGGAAGCGTGTGTGCAGTCTGTGTGTGAGTGTGCCTGGCAGCACGTGCGTGCCTGACTGACTGAATGTATATTTAGAAACAGCCCCTTTTTAATTTGCTTATTATTGCTTCTACTTGCACAGGGAATGCTTTTTGTGTTTGTTTGTTTGTTTAAATTTTATTTGATTTTATTCACCCCTCCCCCTTCCCTCCTCCCTTTGGAAGGTCTGGGACACGTTTGTGGCTAAACCCAGATTTGTTTACTTGGGGAAGAGAGCAATGCTTTTTGTTGCCTTATCTAGCTATGGCTGGGTCTCTTGTTTGATAGCGTTAATGTCCTGGGTGCAAAAAAAGACCAGGCTGGACAGTAGGAATGTCCACCTCAGATGGCTGGAAGAATCCAGAGAGGTTCATAGACGTCCAGACAGCAAAATCTCTCCGTCTTATTCTTTCTACAGCCAACACAGTAACACAGCCATTGTTGGAAAGCGGGGGAGACTCTCCTCTTCCCCATCCACAAGTGAATCTTTTTAAAGTTGCCTTATATCAGAGAAGCTCATAATGAATGTTTGGTTTGTATCTGTTAAAGCCAGCCTTAGGGCAACACATAGACTTCAGCGGGTCTAAGGTGGATGCTAAATACTATAGTTTCTTGAGAGTTGGAGTTTTATTTATTTTATAAGTATCCTCGCTCTGAGTGCTGACAGTTTTGCTTTTACACAGGGAAGGGGGAGAAGGCTCCTCCTTGTCTTTCTACTGGACACATTGAAAGTACATGTATAATTCCACTTTCTGGGTTTCGGGTTTGCTTTTTCCTCTGCCCAGTTCATAGCTGCTGAATCATAAAAACTGCCGGTTGACATTCTAGAATGTTGATTAGTTTTGTGTTTGCTGTTGTTCAGCTTTTTAAAGCATCAGTAACATCTAGTGAGCAGAGCCCAGGGTGGCCTGGGGGGCATGGCATGGGCATTGCTGCCATGTTAACCCGGGCAGAAGGAGGGAGCCTCCGATTCCTTGGATGGCCCAGCAAATTGTCGTGGAAATGCCTTATATAAATTACTAAACAACGACATGCAAAAGTGGTTTGGATCGTTAACTCTAATCCATTTGCGGACAAAAAACGTACCTCCAATAAGCAAGTTTCTCCCTCTCGTTTGTGTTCATTTGTTGTGAGTGAGCAGATTCCCTCCACCCTCCTAAACTTGCCAGCGCTCCCCTTCCCTTCTTGCCCGTGAATATTACATAAAGCTGATGCAGGCATAGCTCCTTCATGTCCCGGCGCTCTGGGGCATCTTGGGGAAGATGTGTGGAAACAACAATGCTGCATGCCCACAGCCTTGGCCCTGCTGTGGCTGAGCGCTGTGCACAGGGCATCCTGTCGATGGGGTCATGCAGCCCATTCGACCCCTGGTGCCACCTCCAGGGTAGGCTGCAGCAGAAGCCCTCTGCCAGCCTCCAGAGCAGGGCAGCACGGGGCCTCTGGGGCCAGGCCCTTCCCCATGAGCCCCATCTCCCCGGGGCCAGAGCAGCCAAGCGGCTTCTCCCCGTGGGCTTTAGCAAGCGTGCGTCGGTATGTCAGAGAGGATAATGTGGCACCCTGTCTTTAAAGCTCAAATCACCAAAGACAAACCAGGTCACTTCGAGGTTTTTACTCCCCGTTCTCCCCGCTCCTAGAGCCGTGACATCCCCAGCGTTGCCCAGTTGCCTGTGTGTGAAAAATATCTTGTGGAAATTTGAAACTCTTTGAAGATGTATTGTGTGGAATGTAATAAAATGATGATATTTTTATACAAATATCTGGGTTTTTTCTTCCTTCTTCTTTCTCTGCTAACAAGAGCTGCTCGTGAAGCAGTGCTGCAGGTCACATGTCTGTCTGCGCGTTGGGAGCTGAGCGCAGCTCCCATTGCTGCAGCGTGCAGGCCCATTGGCTTGCATGCTGCCTCTGCTCTGAGGATTGGGCCATCAGCGTGGCCTGTAGATCCGTTATGTTGGTCACAGTCCTTGGTGGGAGCTTTGGGCGGCCAGCCCACACTTGGTGTTGTCTGGGGATTTTGCTAGTGCTGCTTGGGTATTGGCTGCTCACTGTGATACACTGCATCTCAGTGGGCCCCAGAGACAGGAAGGACATTGCAGGGTGTGGTGCCAAGCGCTGCTGGCTCACCAAGCCCGGCGCTCAAACAGCAGGCAGGTCGTTACCAGAACTAACAATGATGATTGCAATGCGTCCCTCTTCCATCAAATCCTTTCGGGCTTCCACATGTCATGCTGAGCAGGAGCAGGCTGGGTGCCCACCCTCTGGCACGGTGCTCAGCCTCTGCTGAGCATGGCTCCTTCCTGCCTCGGGGAGCACCTTTTGCCCCTGCGGAGCAGGCAGCAGCATCACGTTTCGTGTGAAATCTGTTTGCTGCCAGTTTGAGAGGTTATTCTTTCCCTCCTGCATGTGTTTTCCTTGTCTTGTACTCTACCCTGGCACTGAACTTAGCGTTGCGGTGAAACTTCCTGGCTTTACTCAGAATTCAGGCCATCAGCAGAAAAATGATTCAGATGTGATCCCTCACTTTGGCTGTTCAAATAGAAGCAAGCTGAGGACCCATGCCGGCTTGTTGTTTTTTTTTTTTGGTCTTGAGGTTTTTTTCTCTCTCTAATTGTACAGCAAAGCCCATGCACTTGTAATTTGCATTTTGTACACTTCAGTGACTGTCCAAGCAAAATTCAAAACAAATATGCACATGCAAAAAAAAAAACAGGGAGGGAGAGAGTGGCTGCTGGCTTCCCGGCAAGGAGGGAAAAAATCTGTTAAGTAAACAGACGAAAAGGGAGGAATCGTTCAGGGTTTAATTATTCCTTCTGTACACCACAACCAGATTGACCGGGGAGCTGGGTGCTGCTCAGACTGCAGCACAGCGCAGGAAGAAAAGCAGCTAAAATTAGCCCGCTTTGTTTAGAAAAATACATGCAAGTTAAATGCGGTTGGGGTGCAATTTCCTCGACGGGCAGTTTCAGGCACACAGGGGTCTGGGCTGCAAGGGCCCCCAGTCTGCAGGGTGAGCTGTGCTTGTTGCTGTGTGGGATGGGCTGAAAGCTGCTTCCACAGCAAGAACGCAGCCCGGCTTCATGACAGCAGCCGTCAGCGGGGTCTTTGCCCCACTGTGCTTTGCCATCTCCTCTGAGCATGAGGCACCTACAGGGCATCTCAGTACCCTAAGATGAGGCACTGAGGATAAGGTCCAGAATTTCCCGCACTGCAGAGGGATGTAGGGCCAGCGGAGAGGTTTCTTGTTTGCTTTCTTTAATGCTGATCTCTAGCCAAAGCACTCTTTCAATTTGGAATTTGGCAGAGAGTTTTGTAAACTAAAAACGTTCTGTGTTCCTGGAGGGGTGGGGTGAGAGAAGTGAGGCAGATTTTCAGCTGGAGGTGGAGCAGATGGGATCCAAAGAGCAGGTTTTGTCCAACCAGACACACGCTCCCGCTTAGCAGCACTGCCTGCCCAGCCTGCGGCAGCACCGAGACACGGCCGTGTCGAGGCAATGCCCCAGTGGCTGCTTTGCTGTGTCAAAGCAAAGTGACGTGAGTTGGAACCATACTGTGGCTGCGGAGAGAAAGGGGCTGGAAGTGAGCAGAAAGAGCAGAGAGAGACTGAGGCTCAAGTCTCTGCCTGGGCTGGCAGCAGTGCTTTTTCTGGCCGCGTGGTGACAGGGAGAGCTCTGTCTGAGGATGCAGGAACCCTGAAGGAGGCAGCATTCAGTGCCTGGGGTTAAATCAGACAAAAATCAGTCAAGAAGGAAACAGCAGAAGAAGAGCTGGCGCAGGGTTTGGGGATCATGCATGCAGTGTGTGCGTGGCACTGGGATGCTGCAGCCTTGCCCAATGTACAGAGCTCCTTGGCCTTGCCTGACCCACACTGCTTCTGCCATTTTCAGGGATGTGCAGTAAAGGGCCTTAATCTCTGCAAACGCTGATTCTCTCCCGCTCTCCCCACATGCAATGTTATGGCAGCATGGTACTTAAGATGCTCCTTGTCTTTGATTAGAATCTCATCTTCCTTTTTCAGGTCCCATAAATTAGCCTTTTAGCTGATGGCGCTCTCAGATCCAACAGATAACATCCTTTTCTTGGCATCTGGCCTCTTGCAGCAACGTCGCTAACATCAGCTTTTCAGCACAAAGGGCTGGGTGCTCAGCCCTGTCCAGCTCCAGCCTTTTGCTGAGGAGAAACCCCTCCTCGTGGCTACACACTGGGACCCTTTGCAATCTCACCTACTTTTCTCCAGTGTATTTTTTTTCATTCTACTTGTCTCTCTACATTTAGAAGCAGAGTAGATCATGCCTGGAAGTTGCCTTGTAGGAAGGATGCTGGGCTTTCCTAGGGACTGCGCTCCGGGGAGTCAGCTTTCATGGTCTGCTCCCCTTGTGACAATATGGCTGAGATTTGTCACAAAGGATCCTAATTAATGACAAATAGCAGGCTGTTTTCTGTGACAGGAAATCATCTCCAATAGGATCGGTGCTGCAACCAGCGGCTCCAATTCCCAGACAGCCCCGCAGCCAGATCTGATTTTGTTAATGACTCCAGAAACCCCAGCAAGGAAAAAGACCGTCCGACTTGTTCCAGGGCCAGTGTAGAGCCCTGCGTGACACAGCTGCCATCCAATAGCAGTATTGCAGCATGCGGAGCACAGGACGAGGCTCTGCCACCAGCCTGAGGAGAAGGGAGGAACGGTGAGGGGGAAGATGTCTTTTAAGCAGAAATTGGAGTCATATTAGCAGAGGGAATTGAGAAAATTGCAGGGAGAGCAAATAGATTCGGGGCTGGCTTTTTGTATAAGCATTCTCTTTTTTCAAGTTTTCCCAGTGCTCCTTTCTTTCAGGCTTGAAGAATCAGTGTTCTTTCGAAAGCGTTGATTAACTGATACTTTATTTTTTCTGGCCTTTCCCTCAACACTACCCTGGGAAATAAAAGAGCACCAAATTGCTAACGCATTCTCAGACAAAACGTAGGGGAGCTGGAATACAGAAGGGCAAAGGCTTCCAATGCTGCTCCCCTGTACATGGCTCCCCTGGCAGCCCATGGCCCCGCTTCCGCCTCATTTCATTCACACAACCTGCAGTCCCACGGGTTGTGCGGGTGACAGCGGGACGGCAGGACGTCACAGCTTGTCCTCCGGCTGAGGACCAGAGAGCAGACGGCTTTGTGTGTGTTCTGCTTTGCAAGTTATTTTCCACATGTTCGGCTCTAAATGTTTGCAAGAGGCCCTCAGGCAGTTCTCCCAGCCCTGAGATGTTGCCGTCTGGGGCTGTCAGCTCTGGAAGTGCTGAGAAACCATGTGAACTAGCTGCTAAAGCAAAGGCATACAGGATGTCTTGTACACCTATGTTTCCTCAGCTACTTACCAGCAGCCTAGGGTTGCCTTAATTCCATGACTCGCATGATGTGCAGCTCCAACATCCGGAGGGGCAAGTGTGGTGTGCGTGTTCCCGTTGCCAGGTTATCTGGAAAATTCAAAGAAATTCCTTAATTCTTTGAGTGAGGTGGGCTCGAGACAACTCTGCAAGTATGGAAGCTCCCAGCGCACAGGATTTCTGCTGTCAGTCTCCAGTGGGGAACCCCTCACATGCCCTGGGTGCTGCTGCTTGCCACGGCTTCTAGAGTTGTACCAACACAGGTTAAAGTATCAGACTTCCAGGGCAGGGAACTCTTGAGACATGGGTTAAATAGCATGTGGCTCAGTGGGTGTGGTGCATGTTTCCCCTCCAGCATGAGATGCTGTCAAGTTGAATTGGAAACAGGATGACCACCAAGGTTCCTGACAGCAAGGGGGATTTGGGCAGCACGGCTCTCAGCAGAGCTGCCCTGCTCTCAGTGAACCCTGCAGTATTGCTGGCAGGGGCTGCCCCACACCATTCTCTGTGATAGAAGAAAATGGAGTGGATGATTCAGGACGCCTTTTCCAGTCCTAAACATCTGTCCAATATGTGCAAATAATCTTCTACATGGTTTCAAATAATTTCATCACACACTGAGCTTTTAGGCACAAGTTATATTCTTTGATCTTGGATGTTTTTAAATAACCTCATAAAATTGTTCTTGCTGTTTCTGTGCAAAACATAAAATACCCTTGGTTTTCAACCACAACTATTTCAAGGATGTGAATCCTACTGCTTTCTAGTCCCTGATTTTTGGCATTCCTGATCTGCTGAACACCCTGAGTTATAGCCAGCTTTGAGAAATCTAAGCAGATCAAAATGAAGGGGTATTTTCTTTAGGAAAACTGAAAATGAAATGCGGTTACTATACATAGAGATAATGCTAAGAAGACTTCACACACACACACACAAAAGAAAACAAAAAACAACCACCCTTCTGCTCATATTACATCCTGTGCATTTGGTTACTAGTGCTTAATCTGTGCTGAACAATAGAAAGAAATGGCATCGCTAACAGGAATTTGGATCAGAGGGATGTTAACATAAATGCCTAGATATGGACACCCATTTGCCTTCAACCAGCTTTTGCATTAAAACATATTATGATGATATATGACTTCCTTACATTATTATGAATTTATATGAAACCCAGAGAGAAACTGGCTCATGGGAGCTCTGAGTCCTGTAAGATACATGGGAAAGATGAAAAGTAGAGTGGGCTGACTGGGTCTAACATTAGTGGTAAGTAATGATAGGCACTACAATCCTATTCAGAGTTATAAGGATAATACTCTTGAGCGTGTTAACAGTAAATTATAGCCATTATGTAGACACCAACGACAATATTTTAGCGCTATTCAGATTATCTGATTTCTTTGCTTTTCATTCTACTTTTTTCTTCTTAAAAACTGGTCATCTGGTGGTTGTGAAATATGATGTAGTGGAAAGATCCTGTTTTCTTCAGTGCATGTGTGTTTGTTGAGTTTGGCCAACAGAGAAAGAGGAAGAACCTTGCAGTAGTTAAGCTATTGTTTTCTTCAGTCACATAGTCCAGTGACTGGTGGCAATAATGCCTCTAAAAGACCTCTTTAAACAAACAGTGCTTCCCATTTTGTTGTTCTAGTGAACTTCCCAAGAATGAAGGATGACTTCCTGATCCCTGAGCAAGACTTTGAAGACAGTGATGATACTGGTTGGTACAAAGATGCCACATGGACAGTTTCTCTGGGGGAGTTTGTCTTTAAGTATTAGCTGCTTACAACTGCTCACAAACCTTAGCTTTACTGAGGTTTAGAAGCTAGAACTTGCTTGAGAACATACACTGAAGGGGTGGCTTAGTGTCTGGACAAAGACATTAGTTTTCTTTTCTTGTTTTTCTTTTTCAGTAGCAAGCAACCTTGTAAAGTCAATATATTGTATTTGTGTTAGGACAAGTGGAACTGATCTTTCAAGCATTAATTGCTGCTTGTGTGGCATTTTGACTTGTAAATGGAGAAAATGAAGTCTGGGATCTGTGACAGGCTGTTGCCATAGTTCTGAACTCAGTGGCGCTTGAAGGGCCAGAGTTTCAGTGGGTGTAAAATGTTAGCATGGGGAGCTTAGCTTTCCTGGTAATTAGGTGCTTCACTGTAGTTCTGGACCTAGGTTAGAGAAACTTGCCTGAGATACACTCATAGGGAGGTCTTGTGAGGCCGTAACAACTCCAAGTGAGAAATGCTTCAAGGTGGAAAAAAGAGTGATCGCTGGATAATAAATGCCCATTCCACTGCAGATTTCTTTGGATCGGATAAGAACGACACCCTGTTCTCTACTAACTCTCCAGGAAACTCGAAGCTGGACAAAGAAAAAAGCTGGCTCTACACCCTGGATCCCATCCTGGTGACCATCATAGCGATGAGCTCCCTCGGCGTCCTTCTCGGAGCCATCTGTGCTGGTCTGCTGCTCTACTGCACATGCTCGTACGCAGGGCTGTCCTCACGGAGCTCCACCACGCTGGAGAACTACAATTTTGAGCTGTACGACGGTATCAAGCACAAGGTCAAGATGAACCACCAGAAGTGCTGCTCGGAGGCCTGATGGGTGCCCTGTGGGACCACCCTTGGTGTTGTGCCCGGTGAGGTGGGCTGGCGGGGGGTTACTTTATTTGCTGTTTTCTATGGGAACTGAATGCCATAACGGGAACCGAGTGGCATGGGAGGAGTGAGGGGAGGTGCTGCTCCCACTGCCAGCTCCTGCCGGAGGCTCCACCGGAACCGAGCAGGCAGCCCAGTGAACCAGACTGTGCTGGGTGAGGGGCATTAAGACCCTTGTTTGTTGGTTCATCTTCATTTTCTGCCGATGTGACGTGGCAAGGGAGGCTGGTTTACCTTTTGGATGTGAGAAACTAATTGTTGATTGTTATTTTCCACTTCCTTTCTCTGATGAGATGCTGGGAAGGCTGAGGGCTTTCTTCATCCACCATCTTTAGGAATGGCGCACGCACACAGAGACCCTATCCATTTTAGACCCTGTCCAGTTGTTATTTTGGCTGTAGGGATTTGTGCACTTCATACAAAACCCAGGAAGCTGTGGTTTTCAGTCCTGCACGTGGAAGCCTGTTGTTACCTTTTGCCTTCCTTGTCCTGGCAGGGGGGAGAGATGGGATGCTGGGCTTGGTGTCACTGGTAACAACAGCGCTTTTTAAGTCATTAAGAAATAAAATAGAAAGGAACCCTATATGTAGAAGCACCTCTTTGAGAGACGCTGAAGAGCCTTAAAGTGATTTGTGAATAAGAGCCATTTATTAAATCCAAATCTTGGATTGAAACAGCTGAGGCCTTCATCAGGAAGGCCTTTCTTCGAATTTCTCACCCCTCTTGATCCTGCCCTTTTTCTTCCCCCCCCTTCTTTCCCCGCCTTTTTTTCTTTTTTGCTGTAATGAGAAAATTGCAGCAAAGACAAGACAGAGTCTGCCAGTTCCCTGCACTTGGGCATCTGGAAGCCCCTTGGCCAGGGCCTGGATGCAAGGCATGGTGCTGAGAGCTCCCACCCAAGCCCAGGAGGGAGAACAAAGTGTGATGTAGGCCAGAGCTGTGCCGGCTGCCCCGGGGAGCCTGGCTGTGTGCCCTCTGTTCCCCAGGGCTGTGGGGCATGAGCTGGCACTGCCAGCACGTAGGGACCAAATTGCTGCCATCTTCTCATCCCCTTCAGAGCAGAGTGGCACCGCTCCTGGTCAGTAGCAAAAACCTGAAGTTTTATTTCTGAGCTGTGTTTTGTCTTAGTTTAAACAAGTGCCTTAGAAGAAGTGTTTTTCCTCCATCTGATGATGATGATCAGTGCTGTATCAAACAAGTGAGGTCTTCATCCTTCCCCACAAAACACTGTTCTGCATGGCTCACCGCTGGGCACAGCCTGGTTGAGAGGGCCCGGTCCTTCTGCTTTCAAGTGGTCTGGCTGCAGTCACCTCCCACCCCGCTGTGCCGTGGGAGAGGAGTGCTAGTAAAACAAGCTAAGGAAGCAGGAAAGTTCAGGTGCTGGGCCCCAAACCAATGCCTTCAGTCCCAGTTTAGTACAGATAGATTGCCTGTGTTAGCTTGCACATGTATAAGGAAGAAACTTTTCCGCATGCTGGGTCTGTTTGTTCAGAAGTTCTTTGGAAATACCTGAAATGTCCTGGTTTTACGTTTTGCCTGGTATGTTTTGGGCTGGGGATGGATTTTCTTTCATTACCACAGAGCACTGTAGGTGCAATGTGCTGTGAAGCTCAGCTTGCACAGCCGCTGCACGCACATCCTGCAGCAGGCCAGGTGTTCAGGAAGACGAGCAGCATCTGGAGTGGAGAGGAACACGGACAGTGCCACAGCTGCTCCTCACTGCAGTGGGAATAGGAACATTTGTCTCCTGTTTTGCGAAAAGCTCTGTCAGACAACAAGCTTTTAGGGGAAAAAAAAAAGAAAGAAAGACCCACTGCTAGAAGTGTGCGTGTGTTTCTGGTGCAGCAGATGCTAGGGGCTGTATCAGCCAGACACCCACGTCTCATACACGCACACAGACACACGCGGGCCTTCATTTTTTTAATTCATGCTGTGTGCCCGACGGGAACAACAGAATCCTGTCTCAGATTCTGCTCTCGAGTCACCTTAATTCTTCTGGCTTTCTTCACGTACAAATTCCACAAAGGTGTTGCTTTGCTATACAGAAAGAACGCGGGCAGTAGGAGGAAATGTACCAGACCATTTCTAAGCTGGACTGCTGCTGCTTGATGGCTTTGTCCCCTTTGAATCACAGGACAGGGGAAGGATGAATGGAAAAGGACCATACAGTAGAAAAGTCAACTTAGGCAAACAATAGGTGAAAATATATAATTAAAAAGATATCGTTATGGTGTCTAGTAGGCGTACAGAGAGAGTTCGTATCTACATATATTCAGAAGTAGTGTGTTTGCACACGCACGTGGATTCTCTGTATGTATTGTGTATGTGACTTATTCCGTGGGACTCGTGTTGCTGTGTCTCTTACCTGGGGCAGGAGAGCACTGCTGGCCCTGGCAGGCTGTGCTGGGACCACACGTGTGCGCTTGCAGGGCAGGAGCAGGCTGATAATGCTGCAAAGCCGATACCTCACTTACCTCTGCTGGGTGCTTTACTGTTCTACTACAGAAAACTGTGTTTGATTGTAACTTCAACAGGGAAAAAAAATAAAAAGGTCGTCAGTGCATTCAACTCATTGCATCCTCCTCTGCAAATAGATTTGATTTGCTGATCACAATTCCCCTCGTGAAATTCAGAAAAGGAAAATAAAAGAAATCAGTGTTAATGCCTTTGCTGAGACGGGCCGTGGCCTCCACACCTTTCGGAAGGCGAGGACGTGTTGCAAGCAGGTGGGCTGCAGTGCCCAGTGAGTTCATTTCATGGAAAGGTGCCGGGGCTGAGCATGGGAATTAAACCATTAAGAAATTGTATGCAGGAATGGAACTTCTCCAAGGTTTGCAGTTCAAGGTATTTGACTGTTCACTGGCTGAGCCAGGACTTACGGACTTAAAGAGCTTTTACTGTGATTCTTCGGTGTAAAAAAAAAAAAAAAGAAAGAAAAAAAAAGAAAAAAAAATCAAACTGTGTTTATATGATTTGTATAAAAACCTTTTAAAATTACTATTTAATAAACATTATGGTAGAGATTATGTTTCGATGGCTTTTTTGTTTATGGAAGAACAACAAGAAGAAAGCGGAACTGAGAGGGCTGTGGGCAGACACACACCTCTGGGACACGGCAGCACGGCTGGAGGTATACGGCTCCAGGTGCCCTGGCACCTACAGTGACAGGAGCTATTGCAGACCATGCACGCTTGCCTTTCCCCCCTCTAGCATAGCCTCTCCTCCCTGGCACGGAGGCTGTTGTTTCTATCAGATGCCACACAGGTTGTGGGCTGCACAAAACAGGCAAGGTGGCTGATCCATCCCTGCCTCCTTCCTGCAGCCTCAGAGGCCTTCCAACTCGTGCACCCTTCAGAAGCTGTGGGACAGATTCTACAAACCTGCATTGTGAGGTGCGTATCTTATCTACCAACCCCCGGTAGATGGGAACCCATTCATCAAGCCCCAGGGACCTCCAGAACAAGTGAAATCTTGCTGCCATCACCCTCCAGAAGCATGCTCGTTAAAGAGGCTCTTTAAGCAATGAAGGGCAGCTGGCAGTTGAGATGAAGATGGCCATATAGCTGCAGCCTTGACAGCTCTTCCCTCACCTAGAATAAAGCACCAGTGTTACGATCATTACCTGGGGGGTGGCTGTCAGGAAGCGGGATGCAGCTGGCAGATAAGTGACTCAATCATGTCACACCCGTCCTGTAAATCACTTTGGCTGGAGATGTGCCTCCTCTAGAGCAGGGAGCTGAGCAGCAGGTAACAGCTGGGCAGCGCAGCAGGTGCACACCAGCAGGACAGAAGGCAGGTAACAGGACTGCAGTATCCACCAAGCTACCCAGCAGGGGCCACATCAAGAGCCGATGGGGTGAGGGTGAGGGACCAGGGGACATTTCCAGTGTGCTGCAGCTCCAGCTCAGGCCAGAGCCTGGGAGCGGCACAAGGGCAATCAGCAGCACAACAGACTGAGAACAGCAGCATCACCATCCTCAACCTGCCTGCGGGGTCCAGGCACTCCCACACATCCTCCAGCTCTGACTGCAATCTCATGCACACCCTCCTCATGGCTCTCCCCCTTCTCCGTCTAGCTACCCCTTTGCCTTCTGTTTTAATGGAAAGTCTTCTCAAATAATGACTTGCTCTCTGGACAGCTGGGGGCTTGGCAGAGAGGGGGAGCCATGGGGCTGCACTAATGAGTAGATGCGTAATTAATTAATTGGCAGCAGGTGCAAGCAACAAAGCTGTGAAGGGTCTGGAGCGCAAGTCTTATGAGGAGTGGCTGAGGGAACTGGAACTGTTCCGTCTGGAGGAGGCTCAGGGAGAAATTATTGCCATCTACAGTTCCCTGAGAGGAGGTTGTGACAAGGTGGGGGTTGGCTTCTGCTCCTGCATAACTAGTGACAGAAGTAGAAGGAATGGCCTCAAGTTGTGCCAGGGGAGGTTCAGGTTGGTTATTAGAAAGAATTTCTTCTCCAAAAGAGTGGTCAGACACTGGAACGGACTGCCCAGAGGGATGGTGGAGTCACCGTCCCTGAAGGTGTTCAAGAACTGTAGAGACATGGTACTAAGGGACATGGTTTAGTGGGCAGTATTGGTAATAGGCAGACAGTTGGAATAGACAATCTTGGAGGCCTTTTCCAATCTTGGTAATTCTAAGCAGAGCATCTCTTACTTCTTCCTCTGCAGAGCTCCCCTGCCGTCTTGAACCTGCCAGGTGCTTGACAGGGCCTCAGCCCTCCTGAGCACCCAGGACTGGGGCTGCATCTCTCACACACAGCCTTCAGCCCTCACGTGGGCTCCCCCGAAATAGCACTGTGCCCCTCCAGCAGCTCCCTATGCAGCAGGCCTAGCACCACAGCCTGTACCTGCCTCATCAGCAGCCTTACCCCAAACAGGCTGGGGAGGCAGTGGTGGCACCCCATGCTGTTTGCTGGTTGCAGTCAAGCAGTGTTCACTGCCAGCACCCATCACACACAGCAATGCGTTTAAGGCAGAAAAGCTCGCCATGACTAAAGCAGTTTAATAGGAAAATAACTAATCCTTAATGTGTTGAGAGAGAATGACTCCTCTCTGGGCTCCCGCATCATAACTCAGCTGCACCAGTCATATCTGAGATGGAAAGAGCTGGATTAAATGCTTGGCCTGAGAGCCAAAAACCACGGGAAGAAATATTGCCCTGCTGCCTTGTGCTGCTGCGGGGGGCGGAGGACAGCACAGCGAGCCAGCATCAGCTTGGGGCTGTTTGCTGCATAAGGCTTCACACACATTTCCTTGGTTCAGTGCTTACAAAACCAAAAGAGACTGCTCTTCAAACTCCCTCCACCATGCCCAGCAGCGCCAGGCCCCTGGCAGGAATGCTCGGAGGCAGCTACTGCATCCCAGATCTCCAGGAGGCCATGCAGGGTGCTCACAAGGCCGCAGTGTTGCTAATCCCACACAGCCACCCCCATCAGTGGAGAGGTTTTGCTAACTTGGGGCGAGGAAAGTTTCTGGGATCCAAAAGCCTCTCTGCCTTGGAGAGAAGTCAGGGTGATTTAAGCAGTCCCCAGCTGACACATCAGAGGGAGAGCCATAAGCCGCGGCTGCATTTATTACAGAAGGAAGTCGGGATCCGCGAAGCCAACCCCTGTGAGCGCTCCGCGATAGCGCTTTAATAAAAAGCACAACAAGTCCGCAACAAATCACGGCTTTGAAGAAAAAAAAATATCAATTCCCGTCAAGTTTTGAAGGATGTCTGAGCTTGTGGAGAAGTGAATTCCTGCAACGCTTCCCTCGCACTTCGCACGGCGCAAATCCACAGTGTGGCCAGGCATGAGGCAAAGCCAGCCGGGGGGGGTGCAGCCGAAACGGCCTCAGCAAGGCCTGCAGGGGGATTGAGGCTTAAAGGAAATGAAATTTATGGCCCGAGCATTAAAATATTAAAAGACCTTAAGAACAGCCATGAATCTGATTTGGGGGGAAAAGGCAAGTCTGTCATCAGGCAGAGACAAACGGCTGCAGGCCTTGACAACTCACATAAATCTGGCAGAGGAGAAGAAATAAAGCCCAATCAGTCTCAAAGAGGAAGGGAAAAAAAAAGGTGATGAAAAGATTTTAGGGCGTAAAGAGTGAGAAGCAGAGGGGAAGCTAAAGAAGATAAGGACTTGAAAGCAGAGAAGCGATGACAAAAATAGCAGCAGCAGTATGGCTGGAGGTAGAGGAGGGAAATGATTAAACATCACCAAAAGAGTGCAGGTCGGGTGGGTGTTTTTGATGATCTCCCCCAGGAGAGTGTGTTTGCCACGTGCAGCACAGAGCGAGCCTGAAAGAACGAGTGGATGGATGAACAGATGGATGGACGAACAGATAGCTGGTCAGAGCACAATGGCATCGAGCTGTACCAGGGAAGGTTCAGGTTGGATATTAGGAAACATTTCTTCTCAGAAAGAGTGGTGAGGTATTGGAATGGGCTGCCCAGGGAGGTGGCACAGTTACCCTCCCTCGAGGTGTTCAAGAACCATGGAGATGTGGCATTGGGGGCCATGGTTAGTGGGCATGGTGGGGTGGGTGGGGTTGGACTGGATGATCTTAGAGGCCCTTTTCCAACCTTAATGATTCTATAGATGGGGTCAAATCCAACATGGCTTCTCCAGACCCCAAGCAGGGAGCGGCCAGGCGGGACAAAGGTGACACAGCTCTGAGCAGGGAGCTGGAAAGGAGTGCACCAAGGGTCCGTGATAGGAAACACTGCCTGCGAGGAAGCCCTCTGAATGCTAAACAAAAACCAAGCTCCAGCTACATTTTGGAGGAAAACAAGAAGCATCTGGTTCCCTTCGCTGGTTGTACATAGCGAGAGAAAAGTTGGCAGTACATTTGATTGCCATAAAAGAGAGCTATGCAGAAAAAGCCACATTAGAGTAACATTGCCTGAAACAAAGTTAAATGTCTGCCTTGTTTTGGATGCGCTCACAGTGGAAATGTGAGCAAAGGTCAGCCCAAATTAATGAGACATTCTAATGAATGGCCCAGGCCAGCCATCAGTGTCTCACCCAGCAATTTTTATTCATTGACTTATTTCCTTAGACAAGGAGGCACCCTTCAAACAGGGCGAACACTACGCCCAGTGCTTCTGATGGCTGGCATGCCCTCTCACATCCTATGACAACCTAGCTGGCTACTAGCAGGACAACTCTTCTGGAGCAGGTAGCATTGTGGTACCAAAGGGTCTTTGCATCTCTTTCTACCACAGTGCAGCTTTACTGTGGGAGAAGTTAAATACTGAGCTTGGTTTGATTTTGGGAGGGAGAAGCAGGAAGAAGAGCCCAGCCCTGGCTCCGTGAGCATCCTGGAAAGGAAAAGCCATTCTGGCAGCCCTCGAGCTCCTGAACTCCAAGCACATGGATGCTGCTGCTGGCCCAGCTTCTGCAGCGATGTGCCTTGACTGTGGGGGCACAGGGGAGGTTGAAGCAGCCAATGGGCAAAAGTGGCAGCAGCAGCAGCCCTTCTTGCAGTATACCTGGGGGTTTCAAGGAGCAGAGAAAGGACAGGCCCCACGAGGGCCCCATGATGCCCCCATCTGCCTGGGGCAGGCCCCAGATATGCTGCAGGATGCATCTGACTGCAGTTCTGCAGGACCAGGTGTGAGATATGCCAGCAAGGTACATCATCACCCAGCCCCATGCATGGCAGGGAGAGGGACGGAGCCCACTTGGAGAGCGTTTCAAAAACAGCCTTTGTTGTTTTCAAAGGAAGACATTATTCCCACTGATTTCAGGATTAGAAATAGAGTTTGCTGAGATCAGCAGGTGGGTTTGGGAGGGCGGAAACAGCTGCAGCACCTCGTATTCCTAGATACCAACAGCGTGACAAGCAGGAAACTGCTCAGTGACTTAAAAAATGAACACCGAGGTTATCAGACTCAGGATAATGGCAAGGTTGCAAATACAGCAGTGCTGCTGGAATTGAAGAGATTCGGGATCCTGGCCGGGGAATGAGTTGCGATGATTCCCCCAGATACTCAAGCTGAAGTGCAGATAATGCTGATAAACCGCACGGCACGGAACGAGCCGAGCAGCGACAGCACCTCATCACAGCTACCCAGGCAATTTGGCATGCTGGAAAAGCACTTTTGCAAATGTGACTGAGCCCCATCCGTATGTCCCTGCAGCACCCAAGGGACGCGCAGAGGAGCTGAGGCTGGATGAGGGCGCAGGAAACAGCCCCGTGGCCGGGAACGCCTTCTCCATCACCTCGCTTTCTGCCAGGCTGAGGTCACCATCTCGCTTTCCAAAATCAGCGCCACCCTGAAGTCAGATCTGACTGTAATTCTGTCCCTGGCAAAAACAAACGTGTCTGTTTTTAGTGAGCAAGCTGACTATAAAGCACCAGCTCCTGGCTCTCTCCTCCAGCCCACACAGGGCGCGTACCATTTCTGTCTGCAAACAGAACGGCGCAAGGAGCCCTGGGCTCGTCCCCCCAACCCCCTTCCCAACCTTGGACCATCGGGGTTTGCCCCCTGCAGAGCAGAACGTGTCCTCCCAGCGCCTCCATGAGTGGCCCAGGATAGCTGGCCCACCCCTCCCCGCAGCACCACCCCAGCCACGCAACCAGCTTTAGTGGCACACCATCCTCTGCTACGGGTGTGTGCTGAAGGCACCTGCCTGCTTCTGAGCCACAGCCCGCACACCATCCACAGAGGGCACCAGCGAGGCAGGACGCCTTGTGCTGCTTTGTTGTCACACCGCTTTACAGAGGAAATTTATATAGAAAATTGTTAAAAAAAAAAAAAAAAACCCTCATGCCTCTCTGTCCTCCACCACCCTCCCCAGGCAGTGATGGGGGATAATGAACTGCTGGGACTGTCATCCTAAGAGCGCTTAATGACAGTACGCCTCGCGCACGTGTCTGTGTAGCATCGGCTGTTCTCAAAGCTCTCATTATGAATAGTTTTCAAGCTGTTTTGACTATTATCTGCTACAAAGAGAAGCTCGCTGCTAGCTGTCTGTTTCCATCACCGAAGCTGCCCGATGTGAGCTGCCCGCAGCAGCAGCACCGCAACCGATAGCTCACGCTCCCCTTCCTCACCTCTGCCCACGTGGCACCAAGAAGGGCTGACCCAACGCGAAGGAGACAGACTGTCAGCTTTTCCCATCCCCTATGCCAGGCTGCTGCAGGAGATGGGATGGCCCAGCCCCGTGGTGGTGGGGATGGAGACTCAGGCCAGCTTTGCACTACAGAGATGCCTCAAGCTTCACCAAACAAACCCATACTCTCATCTTCTCCCATACCCTTCGCTGTGAGGTACACTGTTTTGGAGGAGCAGCTGGAATCTTTCTAGCATTAGTTTCATTTTGGTCCGCTCACTGTTAACTTTGGGCTTGCTGTGCTTTTTGTGGCTTCTTTTCCTTATAGAAAGCTTATTTTCTCTTAAAATAGGGAGAGAAACAGCTTGGCACCACAGACAGTTTAAAGATGTTTGAACATTTGCAAGAGGAAGCAAACACATTTTTTGACTGTTATGAACACCAACTTGATCCCCAGCGTCTCAGCAGGAGCCCTCCATACATGCCCACCTCCAGCTTCCAAGGGCACCACTGAGCAGAGGCGGCGGGCAGCCCCTCACCGCTGGGCACTCATTGCAGCCCTCTGCACCTCCCAGCCACCAGGGATGGCTCATCCAAATAAACAGAATGATAAGGTCACAAAATGATTCAGTGTTGTCAGGCAACCAGCAATTCCAGACCCTGCTGCTAGCTCCCACTGAGGTTCTCAAGTATGGCTTTATCTTCCCATCTTACAAGAAACTGGGATGGTGAAATCTTTTCCTTCCTAATATCTTTAGAGCCTGCCTCTCCCCACGAAGGCTTCTCACACAGCACAATTAAGTCACCTCCTGTTCTTTTTAGTAAGCTAAGCAGGCTGAGCATCTCCGGCTTTGTGCCGTGAGTCACTTCCCAGGCACCTTCAGGGTCAGGTCTGTGGTACCGCCACAGCCTGCACGTGGATGCAGGCTGGCTGCAAGATGTCAGCTACTCCACAGACCACGTTCTGGGGGCTGCATCCCCACAAGACATGGGACAAGCTCCAAAATTCAAGGCCATTTCCCAGCACATGGGACTTGCATCCAGGGTGTGTGTCACCCTGAGTCACCTGGTACTTCACTTTCAAGATAGGAGAGGAGACGCAGAGCCAAGGATGCTGAAAGTCACAGCATCCCTGCGGCTTGAAGGATGGTCAGTGCCATCTCTGACCTCATCCCTAGAGGGGTCCGGATACAGTCACCCCAGCAGTGGCACACAGACATACACTGTGATACGTGCTGCTCTGTTTCACAGCAAGCGGCTGAACCCAGCCTGCAGGTGGCCAAGCTTGACAGGGAGGCTGTTACTGCATGAACCCTGCCCATTTGCACACCAGTAACTGTGCCTTTGGCAGAGAATCACAAGCTGCTTGCTCCCCTGTGCAGGGCCAAGCCCGAGACGAGTTTCCCAGCTGTACTGTGGGACCACGCTCAGATATTAAAGGGACCAGAGAGCATCATTACTGCCAGGTGATAAAAACAGCCACTATTTGTAAAGAATGATGGCCTTTGTGAGCGCTCCCAACAGAAGCTTCATTCTGCACAGTGGATAATAACAACCGTCGTGGGCTGACATCCCAAGGCAGCTGCATTTTCCAAAGCTCCAGAAGTGACTTCAGGATTCCTGGCGCCACATTTCTCAAGCATCATTTTGTTGGCAGTTGCAAAGCCCAGGGTCAGTTAATACTTGTAGACGATCGCAGCTTTAAGATGTCTCCTGCTCTTCCCCCAGCTTGCAGCTCTGCTCTCTGGATTTCCTCTCAGCCCAGCCAGGCTGAGGGCTCCCCTCGAGCTGCTTGGTGCTGTAGTCTGTCTGGCAGCCAGCAGCAGAGCTCCCCTTCACCTTCCCCTGCAGCAAGGAGAGGGAGGTTTAAGCCTCCTTCCCTGACTATAAAATAACTACCGGATCAGTAATGAAGACATAATTGCATCACGCTGCAGACATCGCCCTGCAGCAATGAAGTCTTTGCTCCCAGAGCTGTATCCCTCACCCCTGCCCCAGCCCATCTGCTGTGCCCAGCATCAGGAGCAGCCCTGCCAGGTACCCCACTGCCTACACCATTCCCACTCAGCCCTGACACCTCTCATCCCACTCGAGTGCTTTCTGCTGTGTGGGTTCTCTCAAGGTGAAGTCTTCCAAAGATCACTGTTCCTTTCTAACCTTTCAAGGGTCCTCTCAGTATGAAGTTCTCTTCATATCACCTCCTGCAGAAGCAGGTAATAAAACAGCAGCAGATTTATGACTTTGAGAATCTCATTATATCTGTCTATCCATCAGAAAAAGGAGCTGCTTTTGAAAGAGATGGGAGATGGATTTTGCTGTTGTTTATTGTTTAAAAAGGAGGACAGAAAAAAAAACAACACCTCCTTCAGTCCTTCCAAACCCCAGCTGTGGATGGCAAGAGAGCTGTGCTGGTAAGGAACACACTAAGGACATGCCAGCACTGCTGGAGGAAGGCCTGTACTGACTGGGTCCTACTGCTGCCTGCCTATGGAGGTGAACGAGCCCACCTCTCAGTAGAGGGGACAGAGAGAGACTCACGTGGTGCCCATGCCCTGGAGGAATCTCAAAGCCATGTTGGTGTTCTCAGGTTTTGGGTATGGAGCCCAAGCAGGACCTCCATCCCACATCCACCCACGTGTGGACTGCATGGCAAACCAGCCTAGCAGTGGATGGCCACAAAGCCTGAAGGCTGCCAGAGAAGTGCTGGGTGGCAGGAGGAGAGCGGGAGAGTCCAGGCACCATCAGCAGCAGTCACACCTCAAGAAGAGGTGACACCCAGCAGCATCAGTGCCACTGTTCTGGCTTTCTGACGCAGCCTCGCACCCAGCAGTCACTCTTGCAGCTCTTAGCCCTGTTCCCATGCTCCCCACCACCGCTTTCCCAGCAATTCCCTCAGCAGCTCCCATCTGCCTGTGCCCATGGGGAGTTCCGTGCCTCGCTGCTCAGTGGCTGCTGGGGGTGTCAGAGAGGGTTAAACCAGCATTGTAGCAGGATCCAGCCTGACGGAGCATGGTAATGGGTCATGTATTTGCCGCATCCTCTGACCACATCACTGCTGAAGTCCCCACTTGGGAAATACATTTTCCAAGTATTGTTCCACCCAAAAGAAGCCTTTGGAGTCCTATTGTCAACATGATTTGGCAGCCTGCTTGCAAGTGGTTGAAGACCTCACCAGCCCCGCTCCCAGCACTGTCCAGCCCCAAGGTCCCCAGCAGTCCTGTCTCCTAGCTGCGAGGAGCATAAAGGCCCAGCACAGCATTGGGTTGGACCATATGGGGCAGGCCAGGGACTGGGATGGGAACCAGACACAAGACACACCAGGCACAAAACCATGGCTTCTGTGTTGGCTTAAAGAATGTGGTCATCAGCTCGTCACCACACTTCCAGCTCCAAATGTTGGTGTTTGGGGCCTTCAGC
>PPHD01000251.1:0-16160 GCA_002909625.1 Bambusicola thoracicus | reverse complement strand
CCCCCCCCCCCCCCCCCCCAACCCCCCCATTGCTTTGCTTGGTGGATAGGAAGCCCCTTCCTCTGAAAGCAGAACAGATCAGTTCTGATCTTTCCCATTAGCTGCTTTTGCAAACGCTCATCCCCGCTCCACAACTCTGATGATACATCAAAACACTTGGCGAAACAAAGCAGCAACCTGCGATTCCTGTCAGCTAACAAATCATTAGGAAAGAGCCCTGAATCTGGAAAAAGAAGGAAAAAGCGCAAACCACCTCCCTTGGCTCTTTAAGGGGGGAAAAAAAGCCCACACAACCATTAAGCACCGGTAAACAGCCACAGTCATTGTATCTGAGAGGCGATGGGCTGCAGTTAACATCTGAGAGCCCGCTCTGGGAACACGTTCTGTTTTGCACAAAAGAACAGGGAAAGCCCCACCCTCTGATTTTAAGTTCTGGTTTAGAAAGGAGGGAGAAAATAAAGCCACAGAGAAAGACAGCGGCTTTGGGCAGCACACCGCAGCTCCGCTGAACACAAACGGTCTGCCATTCGCATTCACTTGGCGAGGGAAGTTGGCTGCGCGCTCTATGATCCACCGGCACTTTGCAGGGAAGAGGCCGAAACATCCCCTATTCCTTATTAATTAGAACAAAGCGATTCTCCTAATGCCGTCGATCCGGCCACAGCCCGACCCTTACACGTACTGCCGTTGGCAGCGTCGCAGCGCGGAGTCCCCCGCAGGCAGCCGGGGATCGATAAATGCTGGCATTTGTCCTCCCGTGTCCCCTCCCACGGCACCCCGCAGCTCTGCGGCTCCATCGGCATCGGCCGCGTGAGGGACAGGGAGGGGAGAGGAGAGCCGAGGTGTGCTCCGCTCAGAGGGTCTTAAAACGCGCGGCAAGGAGGAATCACAGCTTTTCCCGGTAATTGGAAATACAGCGTGCTCTTCATTAATTTGTTTGCAAGGAGCTCCGCTCCTGCTAGGCGAGGCTGCCGCTCTGCAGCCAGCATACGGGTCGTGGGCAGCACGGCACCCAGAGCAGTCGTGCCAGGAGCCTCCCAGCACACCTCAGGCTGCTCCTTCCCCCACCCCAGGGACAGCTTCCACCTCCCAGGGCACCTCGTCGAGGCCTCCACGCTCACTTCTCCCCACTGCCGAAGATAAAGGCTGCCATGGATGTGGCTACAAGTTGGATTTTTTTGTTGTTGTTCAAGCAGTTTGAGAAAGCATCTTGCAAGGGAGCAGTTGGAAATGATAGCCCTTGGCACAGCCAGCTCAGCTGGCAGTCTTAAAACACAGCCATCGTAATGGGCTTAGCGTGGAGAAGCTAAGAGCAGGAGGTGAAAGCTGACATGAGCCTGGGGCTGAGCTGCACGGCCAACCTGCACCACCACCCCGCATTGCCACACAGCACTGTCACCCCACATCACCCCACTGAACGTCCCCATCCCTGCACCAAGCTCCAGGTGACTGCAGCTCTCAGGTGGCAGGTGGCACGGGGCAGGACTGCACGCCCATAGGTAGGCCACCACACTGCAGAACCTGGAGCCCAACTCTGCTATTCCTCAGGCACCTCCCAGCTCCATCATGTCTGGGCACACACTATGCTAGCTGCAGGTGTGGGCACCCAGCAGTGCAGGGTGGGGGCAGCCTATGGTACAGCTCCTTCCCTCCTCACAGGACAGCACACACAACCAATTCGGCGCGTGTCTATTTACTATGAGCGCATACAAAAGACTATAACAGCTCTCCTCCCCCACCTTTGGCAGGCAGCCTACGTGTTGGCAAGCAAAAGACGTTATCTTAAGGATACGCTGCAATACCCTGAGTCATGCTGGAAGCCCAGATCCGCGAGGAAGCCTGCTGCAACCAAGGGCCTAGTGCAGGGACATCATCCCCTTATCTGCTCTTTGTGCTCATCCTCACCATGGCCATCCCAGCAGCCGATGAGCTGCAACACCCCCATCCATCTGTCCCAAAGGCTGGGAGAGGTGGGACCTCGGCCCTACATGCAGGTGACATCCCTATGAGTCAGGCTGGGTGACAGCAGAGCCTGGCCAATGTATACCAGCCAAGGAACAACCTCAGGGCAGGGATCAGAGCAGAGCGATCCAAGGCAGTGCAGCAAACACAAAGCCCAGCATTAGCACAGCACACTGCACCTCGAGGGCCCAGAGGTGAGGAAACCCAGGTCCTGCAGCAACCTTTAGTCAGAAGAACTCAGCCTCCAAGGCCTTCAGGTGCATGCCTCCTTCAGGCACATTTGGATGCAGCCATCAGACAACTGAACTCCCAGGGACGAGGGAACTCCTCCTGAACTGTGAAGCTCTCCAGAGCAGCAGGTAGCAACTCCTGCTATCCCAGTGGCTGCCAAGTTGAGGAGCAGCGGGAGATCAGCACAAACACAGCCTCTGCGGGTGATGCCCCACACTGCGAGCATCCTCAGCGGGCACTGGGGACCCAGGCCAAAGGGATGTCAGATAGCACAGCACAGCCTCACGCACCCCACATGTAACACCACAGGGGGAAACACCGCCCTACTGTAGTGCTCTGAGGGATGAGGGGACTCGAGGGGCGCCCCACTGCGTGCAGGGACACAGCAGCCCTGGTTGGGCAGTGTTTTGGGGTGAGACGGACACGGCTATGAACTGCCCAGCGGGTGGATGGATGGCCCGCCAGGCCCAAGGATCAAACTAAATCACTTCGTATGAACTCCCACAAGAGCCAGGCCACAGCCACGGGTCCACAACTCCTGCCCAACCGCACATACGGCTTTTAGGAAGACCTTCAATCTGGATTTAAAGATACCGGAGGATGGAGGCAGACGAGCACACGAGCAGAGAACTTCACGCAGCAACGAGGGAGACCACTTTTTGCTGCCCGTCCTCAGTTTACCGTCACCCTTTGTCCTCCAAGTTAAAGAGCCCTCCGCCCCCATCAATCTCCTTCCTAAGCAAAGGCTCAGAAACCACGACCGAGCCACCTCCTCTCCTCACCTTCCCTCCGTCACTCTGCACTACTCCACCTTCCCTCGCGGCTCCCGGGCAGCTCTGCGGGCAGCGGGGCTCACACACCCACCGCAGCGCCGGCTCCGAGCAGCCCGGCCGCACGCCACCGCCCTCACCGAGCACCGCGTGCAACCGAGCCCACGAAGCAAGCAATTAACAGCGCCAATTAACCTCTCCGCTCGCTTTCGCGCGGCCCCGTCGAAACTCCGGGGGTGCTTTTGTTTACTTGCCGCGTGACAACAGCTTGATGGATTTAGACGAAGAAAATTAATAAATAGGCGGTACCCACGGCTAGAAATAATTGGGAGGACTTAACGCCGCTGATTAAATTACCCATAAAGAAACACGGCGCTAAGCTTCTCCCTCCCGCTCCGCCTGCCTCCGCGCCCCGCACCGCGAGCCCCGGCCCCACCGCGCGGCCGCCCCTCGCCCGGCCCGCAGCCGCCATCGCGAGCCTCGAGCGCCCCCTGGCGGGCAGTCCCGAGCGCCGCCCCGCGGCTCCCCCGGCGCTCCCTCCGGTGGCAACAGCCGGGCCTCGCGCCACGGCCTTCCCGCCGCCGGGAGTAGATTGTGCTCTGCTGGCTGCGGGACCGGCGTTCCCATTGCTTCTGTTTTACCTTATTAGGGGACCCGGAGTACCAAAGAACACGGATGCCATGGAATGGGATACCAGGACACGGGGATGCTGGGGGACCCAGGTAGCAGGGGAGGGCCATGCTGAGAAATGGGGTAACAAGGTGTGAATTAAAGGGCCAGGTGATGCTTTCTGACACTGCTCTGCACTGGGAGTTGTGAGGTTTGAGCTTTGCGCCCCATTCCTCATGCAGAATGAAGGCTGGTTACTTCTGCTGTCACTACTCGCTCACTCCTATGGTGTCCTGAGTGCACACTTTGCATTTACCCAAAGGGGTGAGAGGACCTGCTGCTCCATCCAGTGCTGTGCTGGAGCCCCCAGCCCATATTTCAGGTGGCCCCTAGCAGGGCTGGGCCTCCTTCCTGCACCACCTGATCTTCGCTCAGAGCTGCTCCTCCTTCCACCACTCACAACTTCATGAAAACAAGGCTCCAAACCCAGAAAATCATGAGGTTGACATTACAAGTCAGAGAAAGTAGTTACTGTTGTGTTCACCTTCATTCTTTGCTCAAGCATATAGAATCATTTGATTTGGAACGGATCCCCAAAGGTCATCTAGTCCAACAACGCTGTACTGAACAGGGACACCTACACTAAATCAGGTTGCATGAAGCCTAGCCCAGCCTGACCTTGAATGTTTTGCAGGGACAGGGCATCCATCACCTCTCTGGGCAATCAGTTGGCACAGGAGTTGTTTTACCACTGCAGCCATGAGATTCATCACTTCTTTCCCACCCAAGAAAGAGCAGAGGTTCTCTCTGGGCTCTTGGGGAGGTCCAGCTGCTGGATGGCTGGCAGCAGGAGGAGGGGATGTGCGACCAGTCCTTCTGCTCCTCCAATTCTGTGTTGACATTTCTATTCTGCACTGCTCCTTATCAGCTTAGAGCCAGCCTGGCCCACAGGCAGCTGATGACATTTCCAGTCATCGGCATTTTTCCAGTTGAGCTGAGATGAAGCCAGCATCTTCTCAAAAGGAATTGCATGGTAGGCGACCAAAAGAGCACTAACAGCAGCCCTGTCTGCAGCCAAGACTTTCCCATGACCCCTCAGCACTGTCATGATTCAGAGCAGGTGCCACCTGCAGCAGCAACGGGCACAGGAAGGCTGGTGGCCAAGCACACAGGCCTGCAGCCCCAGGGAGTCCATAGCTGAATCGTGACCTGACACGCACCTCCATGTGCAGCAGGAAGCATCAAGGGGGAGGGGGTGTACAAGAGCTTTGGACAATGTGCTCCCACCCATACCCAGGCTGCCTGCCCACCATAACAAGGCCAGCCCTGGCCTTGCTTTAGGAAGGCTGTGTTACAGATCCTTCCACCCACACAGCTCTCCTGCCTTGAGGCTCAGCCCCACACCAGCTAAGCCACTACAAGGCTCCACCTCTCCTCTAAGGGGCCTGGCTGGAGCCCTGCCTGGTCACAGAGGTGGATGTCAGTGAGCACTGACCTTCCTGTGATGAGCACTGGGTGCCTCATTCCCAAACTACCTCTAAAACTCCAGGGCAGGGACCTATTTCAGAGGACGCCAAATGGTCTTTGTTGTTTCCTGCATCTGAAAACATTGCTACTTCAAAGTCTTCCATCACTGACCTTTCACGGGCACACAAACATGACACAAGCACACCCAGCCCAGAGGCCTTTAGGCAGCAACAGGACATGAGGAAATGCATTTCTCCACGTACTGCAACCGGGTTTTGCCTGGATAGGGCATTGCTGTGTGGTGAAAAGAGCAAGAAGGTGAGGAAGCGACTGTCTGCCCCTTGAGCCTACCCCAAGCTCACACACACACGGCCATATAAGTGCTGGCACTCAACAGGGCAGAAGAAATGGCCCGTGTGACTTGATTAAGTGCCTTCCCAGCTCTCAGCTCAGTTAAGTGCCACACAGCTCCCACTCCTCTGGGACACACTTTGAATCCCTGAAACATGCGTGGGGCCTTCTGCCCACGTTCCCAGGCTGTCAGCCACAAGGGAAATGCAGAGAACCATTCCCAGTGCCACTGGAGGGCAGAGCAAGAGCAAGGGCTGCCTTCGGGCAGGGTGCACAGCTCCAAGTGTTGGCAGCCTGATGCCCCAGCAGCAGGTCTGCTGGGCAGGTTGCAGCTGCTGGCATGTTGAAGACATGCACATGCATGAGGCGCAGGCCTGCAGTCCCCAAATACCCAATTGTACTTGCAAATGAAGTTGCATGGTAATTAAGTGCATGCAATTTGCAGGTGCCAATAATTTTCTCCACAATCTGGTGTCTGCTTTTAACTGCAGGCAAAAGGGTTGTCAACAGGAGAGCACACCTGCAGGCTTGGAGGCTGGCTGAAAAGCAGCAGTAAAACAGCCATACAGCCCAGGACCAAAGCAAGGCAGTCTGACAGGCACACAGAGAACCACAGGAGCAAGGCAGAGCTGGTGCTGCTGGCAGAGCTGGGTAGGCACAGCGCTGTGTCCCCAACAACCACAGGAGCTGCCTTCCTGACAGCTGCTGACACTAGAAGTGCTGCTGGGGCTCCGCCTGCTCACCTGAAGGACAGCCCAGGTGGCCAACACCTAACAGCAGTTTTTCATCGTAAGACATCAATCAAAGAGCAGTGCACTCATCTAGTAAAGATTCATTCCCATCAGTCCATCATGTCAAATTGTCAAAACGCATCCAAAGTCGAAAACAAGACAAGAAGAAACTTGAAGTTCACAATGCCTGACAATAAGCTACTTGGCTTAGCATCCATCAGGACACCCCAGAGGCAGGACAGTGCCTGCAGATGCAGGAGCTCAAGCAGCCATGAGATACCTGGAGGTGCCAGCATGGGGCCACCTTCTGTGGACCCGAGCCTCCTCAAACCGTATCCAAGCACACTCTGGGTCCTGGGCAGCCACCAACAGGGAGCTGCTGGGGAGTCAGGACTGCAAGTGTCATGTCTACCCTTGGGTGCTTAGGGGGCTGGGAGCAGCCCTATCTTCACAACAGCTGAAGACAGAGGAGAGCAGCACGCATGCCTTGGGTGTTTGGGGTGTAAATGAAAGCTTCTGGAGCAGCACTCTGCAAAGTTGTCACAGGTTGCCCTCAGACAGGTTAGGTGGCTCTTGGGTTAGAAAGTGCTGAGGAGAGTTCCCTTGCAGTCTGTCTTTGCTAACATTCTCATTAAGATCCTGTTCTTTTTTGTGAAACTTAGCCATAAAAGTTACATCCGCGCAGGAGCAGGCAGCACAAGTCCACCCATGGGGATCTCCACCATCCTGAGAAGCAGCACCGTGACTTCCCACAGAGGGGACAGCAAGAGAGCTTTCTGCAAACATTCGGAGTCAGTGCTGTAAATCCCATCCTGACACACAGCCTCCATCCACAGAGGGAAGGAACGCCCCAGATGCAAGGTCCTCCCTGGGCAGGACGTGATGGATGATAGGAAGGCCTCAAGGAAAAAGCAGCGTTGGCAAGGCCTGCAGCAGCCTCACCCAGCAAGTGCAGAGCTGTCAAAACCTGGGCTGTCAGGATAATTGAAGAAAAGCAATTTCCTAAAGCGTAACGAGCTAGAGTGAAGAAATTGTATTTCCTCAGTGCTGGAAACAGGATACACTGAATTATCACACGGTGGGAGAGCCTAGCGAGACATTTTGACACGCGTCACTCAGGCATTATAGAGCTGTGGCCTCTTTAGGAAATTAAGTAATGAGGGTGAATGGGAACGAAGCAAAGTGCCTGTTTGTGGAGGATGAGAGGCATCCAGATGTGCACACGGCCGTGACTGCTTCACATTGTGTGCGACTTCCAGCCCCGGAAACCAAAGAGACAATCCTGATGAAATATGCAAGCCCTCACTGGAATGCTATCAAGCCTGCATCAAACTCAATGCTAAAGCATAAATACAGAAAGGAAACGCAAGAGGAAATGAAAAGTGAAAGAATCTGCCCTCAAAAAAAAAAAAGTAATAAAGATATCCCCTCTTCCCTGCACTTCCCCTTATCTCCTCCAGCTTGGGGAGCATCAGTCCTGCACACAGCAGCCTCTGCACAAGTGCTGTGGGATGCAGCCTCTGGGCATGGGAGGAACGCCCAGCTCCAGCACTCCAGGCTTTCCCTCAGAGCCCCGCAGTATGTGGGTGGTTACAGGCCCTGGGCAGCACGCCTCTCGTACACAGATCAGAGCAAGAGGATGTGGGTAAGCGTGCCATGGAGGCCAATAGCAAGAAACCGTGCCTAGATAAATAATTAGCAAATTACCTGCCTGAAAATAGAAGTAGAAAACCTAATTCTCCATTGTTAGCAGCCTGGCATCTTCCACATAAACATTACAGCCATAAACTGATGTTGCAGCACAGGCCTCGCATAGAAATACTTCCCTTTGCCAAGACATTTTCCCCACAGTAAACAGAACCCTCTAAGAATGCTTATCTTGGTATAAAACCCCGCAAGAAAAGTAAACAGAATTACGTCTAAAGTGAAAAATAAGAGCAGGACGCATTGGTTTTATGGCACTAGGAAAGCCATAAAACTTAATAGCCCAAGTGTAGGAGGTTGGTGCCATTCTTTCTGATCAGCGCATCCCTTCCATCAAATGGCACCTTTCTCAGCAAAGCAGGCCCCACACTGATAGAAAACCGGGAGGCAGATGGAAAACAAGGCTGAGTTATGAGTGATATGAATGAGCAGGTTTATTTTCATGTCATTCAAACTGAAGGAAAAAAAGCATTTTGTATGCAGACAGAGCATCAGGTGCGAGGCCAAGGCAGAGCAGTGAGCACTACTAGCAAGGCCTGGAGCAGGAGCTTGCTCGGGGCAGCAGTGCAAAGCCTGCAGGGTGCCCATGCCAGGAGGAGGATGCTGAACATAGCCACTGTGAACACAGCATTTATGCAGCACAGGGCCCGCATGAGCGCAGTGAGGCAGGAATTGGTGCTCACAGCACTGCTAGCTTTTAAAGGGTTTTTAATGGGAAACAGCGCCTGATAAAGGCATCATCTTTTCTGGCATGTCATGACAGGAAATTTGCTACAGGCAGCCAGCTTTGCAAGGCATGCAAAATATAATAGCAGTTTGGCTTAATTTTTCTAGAAGTGTGGGAAAGATGATTTGTCAAGATCTTAGTCCCATCATCCTTGAAAGGGTCTACTTAAGCAGCATGCGTGTTGTGTGAGGCTGTGACCGATCCTAATTTCATAGCTAGGAGCACTGGGAGAAGCCATGCCAGGCATGGCCCTGTACCTGGGCAGCACTGGTAGACACAGCGGAGCCACACGGGGAGGATAAGGCCTAGCAAGGAGCAGCTCCCAGCTCCAGGGATCTAATTCTGCTCACCAGGACCTCCTCAGCAACCATTTGAGTTGCAGTCTGGGGGAAGACAGAGAGGAGAAAAAAAACAACCACCACCTAAAACACTATATGGAATGGGCAGAAAACACCGAGCAATAAAAATGGGGAAAAAAAATAAAAAATTTAAAAGCTATATTAAACAGCAGGACCCAAGGGAGAGCAGAAGGAGGAGGTTAATAAGAAAGGTAACAGGCTAGCTCCACTGAGCAAATGCTGGTTAACAGAAATGATTTCTGCAGGATTTAACAAGGCACTGAACTGGTTGGGGCACAAATAAAGAGCCAGGTGCTTTCAGACATAAGTCAAGTGGCTTTACTGACTTCGGAAATTCAGTTGGACTGGAAAGCCCTTCGCTAAAGCAGCCATAGCAAATGCATGCAAATTGCTAAGAGCAAAAATAAGAGCAAAACCAAGACCGCACACTCAGGGAGCCATCCTCTGCTGCTGCTGATACGCGTGTCTCTGGATTGAGGCAGCGAGTTCAAATGCCTGCACCAACAGGCAGCAGGAACACGCACAGGAGCACCCAGATGCCTCAAGTACCTCACGCTTAACCTGTTTCCTTCTAGACACGTAAAGAAGCAATTATGAAACCTTCCTGCCCATCCCACTTGGGTTCACCCTCACACGGTGGTGGCAAAGAATACTTTTCATTAGCAAATGAAAAACACAGTCCGGCAGAGGCCCTGTGTTGAAGGCCCACAGCTCAAAAAATCCCCCAACTTTTCCCTTCAGCCCAGCACTGGCCCCAGCCTGACATAGGCCTGCACCCTTGTTGCTGTCTATGCCAAGGCACCAGCAGGTGAGGCAGGGCTGCTGCTTCTCTTTCAGCTAGAGTCTGCACCCATCACAGTTCCTAATGAGCTCTGCTACCAGGTGCACACGAAGCCACAGGGAACTAAAAGACACAGCTTGAGAAGAAATGCTCCAACACACTTCAGAGTGTGAAGGAATGCTGGATAAATAGCGTCTGTATCAAGGGTAGAGGAGCTTTGCAGGGCTACTGGCAACGATGGCAGTGCCTCAGACAACTCCCTGCTTGGTGCTATTGTACACGCTCTCTCCAGAAGGCCCTCACATCTAACACAGCAGGGAAGGGGAAACAGAGCAGTTAAGTCCATTACACCCACCCAGAAAAAGCAGGCTTGAGGATCACAAGGGAGCTATGAGAGAATATTGATCAGCACGACAGCATTCACATCTATCTCAGCAGCATAACTTGATGTCAGTGTGTAGGTGTCGCAGTAGTGGGCCCCGAAGGTCAGATTTGCAGGAGGCCCCTGGGACAGCCACATGGCTGTTTATGGGGTTCCTTCCACTGTGTGAGAGCAAAGGTTTTAAGCTGCACTTTAAACAAGCAAGAAGCTGCAGCTGGTGCACAAGCTGAGCAGAAACAGGCAGCGGAGCCAGGCCGAGCTGGTGGTAGGACAGCCCACCACACCACAGCTGCCAGCCATCATAGGTGAGATGAGAGAGACAAATGGGGCATGCAAGACTTGGTACCAGAAACATCTTTCAGAGCAAGTATTGCACTGCTGTTCCCTTACAGGAACCCAAGAACACACATGAATATAAAAGCTACTTTCTTTCCAGGGACATTTTAGCACAGCACTTCAGTTTCACTAACTTCTGTGGTATCAAGACTGCCTACTGGCACTTTCACAAACCATAAGTTAGCACCAGCAGTGAAACAAGGCAGCCGTTCCTAGGCTGAAGCTCATGGCAGCGAGCAAAACAACTGCCTATGGCCTTTCCACCAAGCATCACGCACCTCCATCTCCCATCCAACAGCTGCCCCACACATGGGCTGGAGGCTCCAGGAGAAAGCATGGAAGGTGGGCCCCATTATTGCCTGCAGGTGGGACAATGCCTGGGAGAGGGTTCCTTTCACCTCTGCAGGAAGCCAGCTCCCACATTTAGTTAAGGTTTCTCCTTTCAGTCACTTCACTGAGTACGAGAGCAATACTTGCTCCTGTAATAAAACTTGCCACCTGCTTTTCAAGTTCAAACTTAATGAGCTTTCCTGAGAAAATAACTGCCAGCTATTGTAAGGCTACTGCTGGAGCTCAAGAGGACTAGCTCAACACAAAGGACAATGCACCACATTCCTCCTGAAGCACCACTTCAAATAAAACCTGTGTTTTGAAACGCAGCACTTCAGCAGTGACTGGTTGGTTTTGTAAAGTCACAGGCTGAGAGTCACCCTATCATTTTCTAATAGCATTTCTTTGTTGGATTTTTTCCCCATGGAAATGCTAGAAGAAATCAGATGATTCAGTTGGCTCCTGACTTACTCAGGGTAGCATCTCACCAAGCTCATCAGCTGTATGCCCAAGGGCAGGCAGCTCAGTTTCTGCTGGGGAGTCATGCCCAGCGCAGAGCCCACATTTTCTTAACTTCCACCTTACTCCTCAAGTCTTACACCACAGAGCAGCTTCAGCTGTTCTGTTCCAAGCACATTTTTACTACTTATTCCCCATAAGAATCAATTCTTCCACCTCTTGCCATTTTGCTGTCTTTTCAAGGGCCACCCCTGTCTCCCTAAAGGTAAGATATTACAGCATATACCAGGTTCAGCTTTGCTGAGACTTTTGCAGTGGGTGTTAGCATGGGAGGAAGTATCATTCACTGTCACCACTTACCCCTCAGCCTGAATTATAATCAGGCACTGCAAAACGCAGCCCTAATTACGCTGTCTCAAATGGCTGTGCTGCTGTTCATTAAAAAGAAAAGTCAAATTACTGAATCCCCTTCTCATCAGTCTCTGTTGATAGTTACTCCAACGATCAGGGCAGCATTAAAGGAGACTGCCTATGAAAAGCAAAACCTGGAGCACAGCCTCAACTAAGCACAACTGTTTCTCCCTTACAAAAGGCAAGTTTAAATGCACTGGGGAAGGAGACCAGCAAAGCAGACATCAGCAGTACCACAAAACCTCAAGTCAGAGAAGAGAACGCTTCACAGAATAAACACCAAAAGGAAGATGCAGCAACCATCCACTTATTGCAGAGTGCCCAAGGTACAGTTCTGGTTAAACAGCACATTCTTCACACTGCTGTGGAAAAGCCACACCTGAAGAGCAGACCTTGCATTGGAAAGTCAGTACAGCCAAGACAGCCCAGCTCATGCCAGCCTCAGCTCCATGGCAAGAGCCAGAGCTTTTCCTAACATAGAGCCCTGCCAGAAACACGATACCACACACAGCCCAGTTTAATCATCTTGCCCAGGGCTGAGCCAAACCCAGTGGCATCCTCCATCTCAATCAGCAACTTAGCAGTTTCAGTGATGAAGTGGATGTACACATTTTAAAGTCTCAGAAAACATAACAATACAAAAGACAAAATTCCATCACATACCCCGAAAGGATAGGTGGCATCAGATACCTTTGCCTTCAAACAGCTTTCAGGTCACCCAAAAAAAGTATCAGCCACAGTCCAGTAACAAAGAATGAATAACTTACCCCTTTTTGAGGATCCAGGCTCGCTAGAAACTCTCAAAGGACGCAGTCTTCAAGTAGAAGCTCTTTCTCTTCAGCTGCCAGCCCTTAAATGAGGTTAGGGAGAGGGAGAGGCAGGGTCCACCTTCCAATCACACATTTGAACTGCTCACACCTGTGCTCCCAGGGCTGGCTATGCCCCTTCACCAGGTGCTCAATCACTGGCTCAGGCCATGACCTAACGGTTCTCATGCAACGCCCTGCATCGTATTTCAAGCACAGCTCTGCAGTTCACGACAGAAAACAAGACTGTAAGGATCTGCTCCCTAGGCTGGTAATCCAGACCTAGAAAGCATTATAATTAGAATCAGGAGTGAGATTGAAGACCTCAGTTTGTTTGCAAAACTAATTAGCTAATGTTATTAAAAAGCAATACAGAATAAATCAGAGCACAACCAGACCCTACAGCTACCCAAACGAAGGACAGTTGTGCTTAGCATACACTGGGGAAGGGGAGGGGGGGTGGAACAAAACACCTGATGGATTAGATTAGATTTCAGCCTGAGTACTGCACGTACAGCTCGGAGTTAGGAAATGGCTCAGAACAGAGGGTTTCATCATAGAAAACACAGCTACTTCACAGCAAGATTTATTAATACATCCAAAAGAAAGAAAGAAAATCATTTTGTCACACTATATACAGATAATACATACAGTGTTTTATACACATATTACATCAGTTTTTACACAAGAAAAATATACATAAAAATGTAAACTTTTGTATACAAAAACCCTTAAACAAATTAAACAAGGACCAGATAACAAAAGGAGACCAATCTATCATCATTTTCATTGATTTTTTTTTTTTAAATGGTAATACAGTACATTCATTGAGAAGTATGAGGAACATGTGAGCCAACTGATCCTATTTAAAGGGAAGTACAAACAGGAGCTTTCCTACCCACCCTGGAACGCTGTCAGAGCCGCGCTGGGAGCTGCTGGCACTGCAACCGCTCTCCTCGGGCATCCCCAAGGTTCTGCTCTCCCCAGAGAAGCGCATCTGCAGAAGCAGACGGGGCTTTCTGTGCCCGTCAGCACGGTGCAGGACGCGGCAGTGTGAGTTTGTATGTTCCCTTTAAGCAGTCACTATTGGATTTAGCTTTGCTGTAGCAAGCTGTCGTTTTTTCCCAATGGATGGTATGCTGAATACATGTTGGGGATGAAAGGGAACAAGGAAGGGGTGTAAGAGACTGCTAATCCTTGCTACCATGCAGTTACTTCAAAATCAGTTACGTTTGCAAGCTACAATTCACTGGTTCAAATACACCGCCTCACCTGTGCTTTCCCACTGCAACTTTACGCTTTAAACTCGAGTGGCCAAACAGCTGTACGAGGCTCTTTGTTAGAAGGCTGCTTCTGATATCAGTGCGATCGCGCCGCCTTTAAAATGACACCAAACACAAACTTCTCTGAGACAGCCTTGGAAAGAGTGACCATTCCCTCTAAAGCACTTCAGATTGTCCACTTGCCACCTTCTCTTCTATTAAGATATTTACTCTGAATTGCAAAGAGGATACTGGGGGGCTGATGCCTGGTTTGCTCTACTTGCAGACAAACATTTTTGGGGAATTTAAAAACAAAGCAAAAAAAAAAAACCAAAAAGAAACAACAAAACCCCACAGTAATACAACCCGAACCCTAAAACCTCAGGCATCAAATAAGAAGGGAACTACAGAATGATGATGAAAAAAGCGAAACTCTTTGGAAAGAAACAATAGACTCCAGCAAAGGCTGCCCACGTTAAATAAGTTAAGCACTTATTACAGACATCTTCATAAAAAACATCCATCCTCCACGAGTATGTTAACGTGAAACACGATAGCGGTGCACCAGAATTATTCCTGGAAAGGACAGAAGGGCTCAAGATCTCCACAGTGCCGTCAGCACTACCAAACGTAGGAGGTGAACAACGACCGAAGAAGGTAAAACAATGGGGAAAGCTGTGTAGAAGAAACCATGAATCATTAATTCTATTTAGAGAGGAGAGGTGGGCAGAACGTGATTACAACGTGCCTCAGAAGGAAAGAAATACTTCGGAACTTGCACTTCCATTTCTTTCTTCCCCTCTTAAGTGATGGTGGGAGTAAGGTCTGCTTGTTATTGTGTTGGTGATGGTGGTTTTTTGGTTCTTTTTTCCTTTTTCTTTTTTTTTTTCCTCTTTTTTTTAAATAACAACCCTTCTAGTAAAAATCCAACAGACAATTACAAATGGCTTCAGGTAATTAAGAGTCTCCTTTGTAAAATAAAACTTTGATACCACGTTTTCCATCTCTTCTATATAATGCAGCTTCAGAGAAAATATCTCATAAGGGACAGCAATTTGCAAGATGTTTTTAAAAATGCCATCCAAGGTTCGTAACATATACACATGTATATGCAGGACATCTACACTCTATATACATATTTGATATACGAATGCATGAGTATATACCAGGAGAGGACCGACACATACGTTCTCCACATACATAAACTGAAATAGGGTCATCTATGTGTGCATATATGTATTATACACACACAGTGCACAGCCATACCCATACACACGCCCAAACATAAGTCATAGAAATCGTCATGTATGATTGCATGAAAGCTCAGATGGAACAGTACATCAGTTACCTTTTCCTAATAGAAATGCAAGGAAGACAAAATTCCACGGCTGAACTGTGGCCAAGAAAAACAGTGCCATACCCAGACTAAAAATGTGGACTGCAGTAAGGCCCAGTGGCAGAACGGAGCTGCACTCTCCACTGAAACCACAGGTAAGCGAGCCATGAATGTCAGCAATGCTTACGTGTGACTGAGCAGGTTTCTGACAGCTGCTTTCTGCTTAAAAGGATAGGGGAACTCCAGTTAGCCAGAAAACAAAATAAAATACTTAAAACCACAATTTACTTGCATAAGCAAAATCATTCAATGCACAACGAGATGCAAAGTACTTGCATGCTAATGGTCAGCTCTGCAGCTCACTTCAAAATCTGTTTATTGGTAAAGCTAACGAGCTGCGTTTCTCTTGACATGTTTGACAACAGCGCCGCTCAGAACCGAGCACAAGGCTGCCTTCTGCTCACTGCTCTCCTTACGGGAAAGGCACACTGAGCTCCCTTTTTCTCCCTGGGGCTGAAAATTAAGATGTTTTCAGTGGGTTTGTTTTTCTCATTTTGAGTATTTAGCTTCGAATCGTGGTGCTGGGTTAACCTTTTAATATGCTAGGTAACTTTGCATCAGTTTCTAAGAGAAGTTAGAGTTCATCTGCAAATCAATCACAGTCACGGTCAGGCTAGTGCTCAGGGCCCAATTCAGCTGCCACTGCAGTCACCCAGAGAATTTCCCTAATGCATAGGAAGAGCTGGACAGGGCCATTAGAGCCGCTTACTTCTATAGCAAGATAAGCTTCGGAGACACTGGGACAGGGAGGAGCTGGAATGGAGGTAATGGAGCAGCAAAGCAAAAGAGGTCGACATTGCAAGAGGCCTCGCTGAGTATTAATACACACAGAAGCAAAAATGTACCAAGAAAATTCTGTTTTGAGGGCTGAGGTAACGAAAATCAGTGGTGACCGAGATCAGACCAATGACTGACACCAACCAAATCCCTCAGATGAACTAAGACCACCTTGTTTGGCACCACGTGCTTACCTGTTACACACAGGTTCAGGCTAGTCTTTCTTTCAGCTCACACACTTGTTCACGTTACAACGAATGCACGTGTGTGACACTACATATATTCCATCTATACATCTGTATGCATATA
>PPHD01000250.1:22674-80777 GCA_002909625.1 Bambusicola thoracicus | reverse complement strand
AAAAAAAAAAAAAAAAAAAAAAAAAGTTACTAGGTTCTGCTTTAAAAAAAAGGAAGAAAAGAAGAAGAGGAATTTAAGAATAAAATGGTGAAAGATTTAGCAAGCCAAAATGCTTTATTTTTCCAACTAAATCATACGCTATTTGGGGTAGAAATTTGGCAGGGCACTCTGTTGGATTATCCCTACATTGTGTTTGGACTGATTTCTTTATCCCATTTTGATAGATGGGCGTCTAGCTTTGCCCTGAATATCTTCAGTGCTGCTGATTCCAAAGCTTCAGTTGGCAGCTGCTTTCCTTGGCTAGTAGTTCACTGATATATAATCCTAATTTTCCTCTCACAATGCTTAGGGCCACTTTTCTTTCTTTTTTTTTCTTTGTTGTTAACTAATGAGTATAATCAAACGTTGCCTCTCTTTAGTTTCCTTTCTATTGTGAACAAAAAGAGGTGTCACTTTAAATTTCCTGGAATTAACATGATTAATTCTCTTGACATCATACTGTAGGCCTTACTTTGCAAGCTTGCTATCAATGTTCTGACACTGCTCAAGATTTAATATTTAATAATTTTTTTAAACAAAATATCTAAAACTAGCTTACAGTATATTTCAGCTGATGGCCATAAATGACCATAAGTAACTGACATTTTCTCTGCTTATTATTTTATTTCCATGGATTATGTTGTATAAATGGTTAGACTAGATGATTCTGTAGACTCATACAGAAAACATAAGAGCTCCTAGAGCTGAAAAATATCAATGCTGAAAAAATAACAATGCTCATAATTGAGTCAACAGTCAGACTAAATCTCATGAATCTCAAGAAATGAAACAGTGGGTCAGTAAGTGTTAATACCATTGAATTCAGAGGACAGACTGTAAGCATTACAAAGCAGTTAAGTAAGGCCAGGGAAGGAGAGATTTTTTTTAGAGGGAGTAAAAGACAATCTGAGAAAAGGAGCAGAGGGCTATGAATTAGCATGATAAAAAGCTACTGAGGAGGAGACATTTTGGGAAGCTAAAGAAGGGTCTGGAAACTGGCTGAAGAATTCTGGGGACAAGTTTTACATTGCAAAGCTACAGAAGTTTGTTAGCCATGCCATGCAAAGCAGTGTCACTCAACAGCTATCCATGGCTGAGGATCTCGGGAGGAAGGAGGTGTCCTAAATGCAGAGAAAGGTGCAACAGGTTATGCCCCATCTTTCTTCTGCACATTTCTTACCTGGCAGCAGGGTTTTGTTTTTTTCCCAGTGTGAGCTGTTTTGCGCATTCTTTTCTATTAACAGAATGATCACTTGCTGTGTTTGCTCAAGCTTCTTGACACACCTCATCCACATCACACATGCTCACATGACTAATGAGAGCCTTTCCACAGTGTCTCCCATGCAGACATTAATCTCATTTGCCAAATAATTCTCACACTATGAACCTGGCATACGTGTTTCTAGTCACCATGTGATCATTTACATTTTGTCAGTGGTTATGCGGTACCGAATGTGCCACTACCATCCAAATAGTTTTGACTAATGGTCTAGCTCAGTTCCAACCACGAGAAGAAATTCTGTCAATACAAATTATTTTTTAAAACTGCTTTATCTGGGTAGTCACTGCTTATGGTGACAATCAAATAAGTTGTTTTACAGTAAGAATGTTCCGGACACTGAGTGGATAACTCCCAACAGGCTCAGAGCTGACCTCATCTGCCAGGTAGCTTTTAGCTACTACACATTGCTGTGAACCTTTTAATCCCTGCACATGCATCTGGACCAGTGTGTTCAAGTGATGCTTATTTCTGCATTACGCTGTCCCCTATCATCAATCTGTGCATTACTGAGTTCTTTTCGCTACAGTGCTGTTGCTTTTAGTACATTGAAAATGTGGTTCCTTTTTTAAATAAAGGAAGTCTGAGTAATTCCGTGAAGTCAAGAAGATAGAAGTCTGTGTACACATTTATTCCAACAATTTAAATAATTTTGTCTTTTGCAGCTCTGATATCCTAAGCAACTTTACTGAACTCACAACCAAGCTCCTAATTCACTACTGAGCACTACTACTTATTTATAAATGTTTATACACACTAAAAACCATTTGGTGGCATTACTTCCAGGTTGAAGAGCCATTAAACTTGGTCTAACAATGAGTGAAGTTCTGCCTTACTGGAATTGCCATCTTTGCAGTTATGCTCACATCTTCTACTGGCTTGCTGTAGTGTGCCACATACCTAATTCACTATCAGATTCTGCAGTGGCAGTCTTTGATAGAGATAGACAGGCCTGCTCTCTGATGGCACCATTCACACTGATGTGCAATACAGAGGAATGCCACTTTAAAATAATTCCAGCATAAAATGTTTGCAAGAGCATTAGGACAGCAAGAAAAGTAGCAAGATACCTCATGGTCTTGGGCTGAAGAGCACTTGCTCCTACTTCTGCATCACATTTAAGAAGGATCAAGTCCTGATCTGAAAGAAGCATAAGGAAAACTTGTTAATGTGAACACATACTTGAAGCCACTAACTCAAGTGAAAGCAATTGTTGACAACAATGCTTTAAATTACCAAGCCCTTTATAGCTGGGATTTTAACAGGACTTAGTCTAAACCTAACTCTGAACCATTTAAGTCTATGGTACAACTACAAACAACTGCAGAGGGAGGCTGAGGCCTCACCAAAAAAATTTTTAAAGGATTTTTAAACTTTTGCCTTGCTGTTTTGGAGTATTTTGCAAACATATATACCTCAGAGGTTCTATATAGCTGGTGAGTAAGCTAAAACATGGGAAATAAATTTGTTCTATACCACATAAGAAATATGTGTCAGAGAACCTGTATCCACAGAACTGTTGCTATCCTGCTCTTCTCTGTGGTACAGGAGTCTTCTCATTGACCTTCCAAACCCACAGGGCAGAAATGACAGTATCAGTGAGTTAAGGCTGGTCAAGTCTCTACCAAAGAAAAGTTACCATGATTATATTTTTGGCACTGCAGTAGTCATTTCCTTAATATTAAATAGAAGATAATACTTTAAAGCACTCATTAAGCCTTACTCAGGCTGAGTTTAAGTTCTCAATGCACTTGAAGTACAGACCCAGGGGATGTAAAAAAAGAAAAAACCCTAACATTGTATCAGCTGATCTTCAGCATGTGATCTCTGATAATGTCAACTGTTTGGAAAAAAAATGGAGAATCTGCAGTAAAAATAATAATAATTAAAAAAAAAGAAAAAAGAAAGAACAAAACCAGAAATTACACAGTGACAAAATGGTGTTGAGGCAGACTTCAGGAAACATATTTTCTTTTCCAATGTTACATTCCAAGATATTTTTAAAGCACAGATATTGAAAGCAGATTCCTATACAATTCTTAATCAGTTACAGTAGCCACTGGAGTTAGTGGTTCCTAACATGTGGCAAATATACAACATTTCTAATTCAAGCCATGTCATGCTGGTATTTTACCAGCATTCCTCATGCTATTGTTACACTCCCACTGGTTTCACAGCATTTGATTCTTTCTGAATGCAAGACCATAGCATGTCCCTTTCTGACATTAACGGCAAGCTGCACAGTTGTAATAATCATGGTTCTTTCCATCTCAATATCTCAAAATAATTTCACCCTTACCTCTCAACTTTGTAGATGGAGAAACTCCAACTCAAAATCACGAGGCGATCCTCTGGGTTCGTCCAGCAGTAATTTCATTGTAAGGCCTAAATGGAAAATCAGCAAAAAGTTGAATCACTTAAACTTCACAGAGACTCCCCGGTTTCATAAACAAAAGACTTGTCCCCTGCAGTGGCAAGGGAGAGGGATGCTCCACTGGTCGCCACAGTCCTTTCGCTGTCCCTCGACACTGGGGTCCTTGGAGAGGATGGGGCACACTGAGGCACAACCTGACATGAGTGCTTCCACATGCAAGCCGTGACCCACAGCATGGCACCACTTTCAGGTCCTTGCCCTAGGACTGGCATCAGATTGAGACATGAGGAATCCACGTGCATTGGGATGGGGCTGTAGGTCTTTTATGAACAAGATATAAAAACTATTACAATTACTTAGTGAAACTTACCATATGTTCAAAACACTAAAATAAGTCATATTAATAAAATCTACCCAATTTCACAAGCAACTTGGATCCAACGTTTAATATTTAGAAGCCATTAAATACTTCATTTACTAATGAAGTAACTAGAAAATTCTGTGAGAAAAAAAAAGGTGAAAAAAGAGACTTGAACTACTTGCTAAATAGCAAGAGAGAGGGGGAGAGAGAGATCATGAAAAGTGTGCTGCAAAGCTATATCAAAGCATTTGAGGGAATTCGTTCCAAGTTCAAAGCAAGGGAGAGTTAGATGTGAAAGTTCAAAGCAAGTCTCTGTCATCAGTGCAGAGGAAGCCACAGATTCTAAAGAGGTGCTGATCACAACCCTGGATGGCCTTCCTGTTCTGCATCAGTAGCGCTAAGGGTACAAACTAGAAAATCATGAAAATTACATGTTTTCCTAAAAATTCAGCTTGGAAACAACAAAGTAAAATTATTAAACGGGACAGAAAAAATAGTGATGAGTGAAAGACATGAAATCTGAAAAAGCTGCTAACTGTGCTTCAAAGTTCACCTACTATTTTTACATACATACCACATGAATTCACATGGATCTTTTTAAATTAATTTCAAGTTAATCTAAATCTGTGATTTTCAATATTTCTTTTCCTTAGATCTCCTGAAGTTAGAAAGTTCAAACCTCACCAACATTAGGGAAAGGTTCATTCCAGGACTCACTGGGTTGGTTATCTGCATGCTTCGTAAAATGCAACACAACACAGAGTTGACTTATCACTTATCTAATACAAATGCTACAGGCAAGCTAAACTCTTTGAAATAACCTTCCTACCTTACAACACTTATTCATGAACTGCAAATGCAGATTTCACTTATCTTAATCTAAAACAGGAGTTCCTGGAGGGCAAGATAAGTACCTGGATTTTTTTAAAAAGACAATTTTCAACAAAAAATGTCTTTAAAAATTAAAATGCTAGATTAAAAATTAGACATTTGATTAACATGATCTGATATTTGTGAAACCTCCCCACCGTAGTCATAAATACACAATTAGGAGAATTTAGCTACTCTCTTCTTAGCGTATTATCAAGGAAATTTACAGAAGTGAAACAATCCCTAAACTAATGCTGCCCACTGTCTTTCCCAGCTCAGTGCATTTGGTTTCTTGCAAGGACATCAGCAGTATATTTAGCACCAGGGTGGCAATAGGGGAGGTTGGACTGAAAGAGTCACATTACATATTGCAGGTCTCCCATTCCCACTCTTGTGCTGCTTCTGGATTTATGACCTGCTCATTTTGTGGTTTCTTTTGAAGCAATCTGACAGACAACTGCTTCTCTGCCTAAAACTCAGTAACAGCTTTAACATGACACAATGTGTCGGCAAGGAAGGAGTGAAAGTTTTCCCCAGAAAGGGATGTTATTTTTCCAAAAGAAAGTGGTAGAAGTTTTTTGGTGGTTTTTTTTTTTTTCTCTCTCCCTTTTTAAGTCAAAACAGACAGATGAAGCAACAAATGAAAGGGAAATCAACTGCATGTACAATAAGTGCAATCATTGATGCTGCATATATTAAACCCAGTTGCAACCTTCTTCTGTAGAAGAACAGGTGAAGACTTAAAAACAGAGTTATAGAGATACTGCTGAAATTCTAAAAGCTGGGATATCGTGCTGACCACAGAGAGCAAATTATAATTAAGTACACATCTTTCTGGGAAGCTTGCCAAGGAAATGCAGGGAGAGGCAGTCATCATTGTTGCTTTGACAATGCTAGGGAAAAATAGAGATCTAGTGGCTCTAACTCTCACCAGCAGAGCAGTTGCTCTCAAAGTACAAAGCAAATCAATGCTGATAGGACAAATCAGGAAATCAGCTCAAAGGAGTCCAAAGCACAAAACTAGGAACGCTTCAGCACTGTTGGCTTTATCAGCTCAGCACTGGGGCAACTACACCACTGCTGGCTCTTTCTGTAGCACAGTGGTTTGTTGTCTGGGGGTTGTTTGCTTTTATTATACCAAAACAGCTTCCCATACCAAAGACAGAAAAGCTGGTGACAAACAGTTCAGATGTAGATTTACAGCAGGACAAAGCAGGGATACTGTACAAGAAAGAAAGGTCTGAGCATGGCCTTTGATAAGGAGGTACTGAGGAAGAACTGAAAAGAGTGAAGTATAGCAGTAATAACAAAACTAAATCAAGAAGTAGAGAGTTGAATTTCTTCAGTAGGAAAAGGAGAGGGAAAGGTAGTAACACTGGTTTCAGTACAGTCCATAACAAGAAAAAGATTAAAGGGGTTGAAATCTACAACACTCCACATTGGACTCAAGATTAAGACATGAACTGAGGGAAAGGATAAACAGTAAAAGCTAACAGGAACAGCAACAGGAACAGGCAGCAATCTACATTATTTTACTATTTCTTTGACTCCTGTTCCAACAAGAAACACTATTCTGACTTCTTAATTAGGTCAAAATGTCTCTACTAGTCAAAAGTTCTCTACTAGCCTTTTCAGTTAACCAGATACTAATCTTCCCATATTTGATATCAGAGCAGATGTGATTGCCATCTGCAGCCTCAGCATGGTCACAGTGTTGATGTACTTCTGCCACTGTAACTGTAAACAAGTGGGGTTTTGCAGCACCAACTTCTATTGTAAGCTGGATAGAAACTTAGCAAATGCTTTACTGCTTGTCTTGTTTTGTTCAGGATCCATTAGCTCCAGTTCTTGTCTCTACCAAATGGGTGGCCACAAGGTCTCTCTTCTATAATTCTCATTATAATTTAAAGATGCAAAGTTATAGTTTACTAAACAGCATACATTCAATTCCTCTCCACATGTTACATAAGAATAGCTCTGTCTAGGGCTGGATCAGAGACTCTACGTTCTTCTCTCACTTCAAGATAAGTCTCTTCTGGTGTGAGAAAATCTTGGGAATTCCATCTTGTACAGTTTCCTGAAATCCTCAGTAAGCAAAGAGCATTCATACCACTCTCATCGTGCCTTAGCCTCTCACAGGGCATCAAGGCTGTGCCCAACCATGACATAATCCTAAAAATTTAACACAGAACAAAACAATGCAGATGCAAAGGTCCAATTGCAGCCATCATGTATACGAATGAGTAGGTTTCTCTTACTAGGGGGCTGATGAGTTCAACCCTACAGGTCTCTTCTGGGGAGATTTCCTTTTCCTGTTCCAGCCTCTGCCAGAATGTCAGTGGCAGCACTCCACAGGAGTCTGTGGTCCAAAGAAAGAAGTGTCCTAGGCACACTGCAGAAGCCAAACTCATTAATTACTCCAAGGTCTCCTTTTACCTCAAGTAATGTTTGATAATGAAGAGAAGTTTGAGACCTAGAATTTACTTAAGAAGATAAACCAATATTTCGATATGGTATCTATAAACTTGTAATCCAGGAACAACATTTGATGCTGCACAAAAGGCAGCATCACCAACCTTTCCCTCTCAATGACCTGTACTAACACCGAGTCTCAAATCACCTGCAAAAATAATGCCATGGTGAAAAAGTAACCAGTCCTGATCTTAATGAACATTTGTCTGTGTGGTATTATCAGAGTTGGGAAGTTTGAACAATTTTTGCACAAATAAAGAAGGCATTAAAACCTTTCTGAAGCGCTGAAAGTACACAAGAAGCATGTGCTTTGCTGCTCCCTAGCACTAACCTTTCCCATGAGCCCTTGGTTGATCTGACCAGGCAGAATGCTGCAGGACTGAAGCAGAAATGGATTAAAATATGCATGGACATGCACGTGTGTTTGTGTATACACAGACATTTCTAAGTATGTGCTAAGGAAAGAAAGGATGCAGAGAAGACTCTAAAAGATCTTTGATCCAGGGCAGGTTACAGGAAGTCACAGACAACAGCTCTGGATAAACCAATCTGAAATTAAGAAAAAAAAAAAAAAAGGAAATGATCCTTTTTGATGAAGGGGTCTAGAATCCATACAGACGCATTGTGCAGGAACAGGAACTTGATAATAAAAGCACTCTGATGTGGTGTTTACCCCAAAACAACACAAGTTAAAAATAAATACACAGCCACAGAGTTTAGGCTACTCTGGTGAAGCTTGAATCACTACAGAGTACCAGAAGAACTTCTGGGACTTGCTCAAGATCAGTCCCCTTTAGATTATTTGGGATTGTTGTAATCCGCTACTGGACATTTGTGTCTCTTCAGTAGCTGTGTATACTGGGACTGGGAGGCAGCATCTGTGGGCAACAAAGCTGAGCATTAGGAACCAGTCATTTAAGAAAAATTACTGCCCTGAGCCAGGATCCACATCACACACATTCTTTGTCAGGTTCTTCTCTTCTGCTTATTAAGGCTGTTTGCATGGATTGCTACTGTCCCAAAGTCACACAAATTGAAGTCCTCCTGTTCTTACTCATTTGGGCTATTTTCTTCCAGTCCACTACAGCTGTCAGTCAGGGTGCAATCTCTTTGAGATCAGCAAATGAGCCAGATGCATAGTTCAATGGCCAGACACTTCAAGTCATAACAAGCTAGTGAAGCGAGCTAATTTTGCTTGCAAAAGAATTAGCCTTTATTAGCCACTAATACCACTTTTTGCCCTGCGTAGCCCTTTAACAATGCAAAGCATTTTTGTGTCTAACTTCTATTGTATGTTAAATAGGTATGTATATAGATGTGCAATATACAGCATGCATATTAATACAGGACATAGAACATGTACAGAATAGCAAAAATGCACCTATATGTGTCATATATATAGCCATGTATGTGTGTGATCAGGTTCAGTCACGGCTTTGGAATCAGTGACTGAAGCATTACATTGTGATTTTCTGTCTTCCCTGCTTCTGCAGAACTCAGGAGAGTTAATAGCTGCACTCAGAGGCCCTAATTTCAGATTTATTTTATATGAATCGCTATGATTTATAAAATACCACTAAATCCAATGTAATTACAATTTCTCTTGTGATAGGGTCAGACTGGGCTGCAACCTTACAATTGTGTGATACTGCTGTAAACTGAAAATCAAAATGAAGCTGCTGATCTAAAAAACTAGACAAAAAAAAAATCAAATCTTTTTTAATCAACCATGGCACAACCAGCTAAATACAAACAAACTATCTTGATTTTGTACCAAAGGATTCAGAGTCCAAGACAGGAGAGAAGTTATTTTCTATTCTGAAGAATATATAAAGAAACAAAAGCACGAGGAAACTGTACGGGTTGCATGTGCTAAGAAGGAGAAGAAAAAGAGTTCTCTGAAGAAAATAATAGCATATTTTAAAAAACCTCTTGCAACTTCTCATTAATCATAGCCTGGCTTCACAGAAGAAGGAGAAGGGCAAGTATCACAGGATGTCTGTTAAGGTATTTAGGTGGATAACCCAAACCAGTTGCATTTTTTAGTAACTGTAATGACAAAAAGATGCATGAAGGCAACTAATGCCTAAAATGGAGTAAAAATGCCAGTAAAGGAAAGGCAGAGAGATAAACTTAATTTCAGAGCTGCGTACCTCAAAAAAGGGATCTGGACCTCTGCATGCTTGGAATGCGGCCTCAGCCACTGGAAGTAGCAGACTTGATGTTTCAAGAAGCACAACATCACCACATCTCTCCCATAGCAGCAAGAGAATTCCCAACAGTTGAGTCACAATTTCAACCCCATTCACATTTTTCTCCCTCAAGACAGTCTAATAAATAAGGAGGAAGTCCTGAAGGGAAGCATTTCTTCTGAGATATAACAGTAATGGATGCTCAAAGTCCAAACAGAGCAAAAAGAACAAGGAAGTTTGAATATTTCCTCTATTGTAAATGACGCTTTCTGTGGATGAGATGCATGATTAGCAGCACTTTTAATATCAATTTTCAATCATCTAGAAATCTAGAAGATCCTCCTTGAGACCAAACTGGAAGTTGTGATAGATATATCTGAGTATGAGGTACCTGAAACACAGAATTAAACAATGATTTAGCTTTAATAGATGGGAAGTAATAAAGTGAGGGAGTCCTTTCTTTCTAAGAGCACATCTGAGCAGAAGGAGCCATTACCACACTTTAGGCTGCACCAACAGAAAAAATAAATACACAAAGGACAGGATGAGGAGTGGGATTCTCTCTCTTTCTGCTACACGACAATTTGGCTTAGATAAGAAAACCATAGATATACATCTTATTGTGGGTTGTAGCAAAGAATATTTGTCCTTGCTTTTCCTTCTGGCCATTTTCTACAAAGTCCATTACAACAGATTATTAACCTGGAAATTATTAATGGTTGAAGATGCAATCATTCTCTTTATATGACTAGAACTGATGAATTTCTACAGAGTATGTAAAAGGGTAACTCCTTAAACATTTGTCCTGCATACTGCAGGAAAAGTTTAGAATGCAGGAGACAAAATCCCACTAGCTAACAGCTTATACTGTAGATCTGAAGTAGATCTGAACAACAGAGCAACCTGCCTGTCCTCACACTTCACATGCCACTCTTGTTTACTGGTGTTGCCCAGAGAGGGCAATAATGATGGAGAAAACAGTCATGTACAGGAAAAGCTGCAAGGAAATACCTCGTTAATTAAAGGGTGTGTGGAAAAGGAAAACATCCTCCTTAAGAAAACAAAAACAGCAAATAAACAAACCCACCTGATAAAATGGTTAAAACTAAGGTGAAGGCAATCATGCTTTTTATCAGTGCAACACCTACAGCAGAGCCACACAAATACCATGCCTACAGCAAAGACTGACCCTGAGAGTACATGCTATCACAGTCAAAATAAGTGTCATCTGCACTCTGTGATGCTGCCAGGGATACTGGCAGCCTCAGCAAGTTTCTGGATTTGATGCATCAGGCACTGAGTTGCCATTGACCCACGTGGAGAGGACAAACCTGAAAGGAGGGATTATGACTGGCACAGGCAACCTGGATTAAATCTGCATGATGTTTAAAAGAAAAAAAAGAAATCAGGCTCTGTTTTTTGTTTAGATTTCCTCTCCCCTTTCCAGCAGAGTTCCTGTTACTAAATAGAGGAGGACAATGTCAGATCTCACAGAGCTAGCACACAAGAAGTGGAGTCAGAACGAAAGCAATTTTATGGATATGTTCTTTCAAATGAAATCAAAACTTCCCCAGCACTGAAGCACTTCTGCAGGTCCCAAGGCTTTCCCAGATTCTCATATTTGTTGCAGTTACTTAAGGACTTCGTATAAGGGACATCTCAGTCTGGATCTGTCATAAACCACTGGTCACTGCTGAACATTGGGCACAGCTACGCTGGGATATGGAGAATTATAGAATCATTAAGGCTGGAAAAGATTTCTAACATCATCTAGTCCAATCATCAAACCATCCCCACTAAATCCTGTCCCTCAGTGCCACATCTGTATAGTTCTTGAACACCTCCAGGAGCAGCGACTCCATCACATCCCTGGGCAGCCTGCTCCAATACCTTACCACTCTTCTGGAGAAGAAATGTTTCTCAATACCCAACCTGAACCTTTCCTGCTGCAACTTGAGGCCATTCCCTCTCATCCTATTGCTGTTACATGGGAGAGGAGACCAACCTCCACCTTACTACAACCTCCTTTCAGGCAGCTGTAGAGACTCCTCTGAGCCTCCTCCAGACTGGACAATCCCAGTTCCCTCAATTTCTTCTCATAAGACTTGTGTTCCAGACCTTTATCTCCCATGCAGTAACCCCCTGGACTCACAACACATAGAGTTGTGCTTAAATTGGGGTGTGGAGTGAAGGAATTAGAGTCACATAAAATCTGCACAAAAACAACTCCCTGCCATCTCCCAGCATAATCGGTACTCATCCCCAGTGTGTTTAGGGGACACATCAGATTATAAAATACTGAAGCCTTGTGATTACATCACGTTCACACTGAATTATCGTGGTGCTCCTGTGATGTTGGCTCTGTCAGGAGTTGTTCAGTAAGGGCATTTTGGCAATGGCTTTGTGTTACAAGGCTTCCTTTTATATTACCTACTGCCTGTTTCAGGCCCTATCATCCTGCTCCTTGCAACTATTAATAAGTATTCCTTCCTCCAGCTGTGAGATCAGGCTTTGCAGACTGCTTGTAAGCTATTGTTACACTTTTAACAATTAAGCCTTCACAGCTTACACTTCATTATTTTCTTCCCTTGAATCCAACATGCATTTTTAAAGGAGTTCTATCAGCTGACCTCTAGTCCTAAAAATAGGCATTCAAAAAGCTAGAACCTAGAGGCGTGCTTCCAGGATCTTTTCTTGTTGTTGCTGTTAAATTCAGCACCAGTATTTCTTTCAGATGAACTTTATTCTGCAACACAAATAGTCCTGCTCTGTATCAGCAAACAGGAATATGAGGGAAAAGGTGAGACTAAGACAAATACCCTAGCAGTACCTGTGCTCATGGCACCGTTTAAAAGCCTATCCTCTTGCCTTGGCCAGCTCCAGAAAGATGGAATGCACTGGTTATATACTTATTATAGTACGGGTTATGTATCTGTTGCTTCTATTCCCCACAGGATGCAGTGAGCCCTGATCTCACCACCATCTTAAGACCACAATGAAAACTCTGATAAAGCCCTGGAGCAGTGGAAAGATAACAGCAGAAGCACAGAGCTGAGGCTGCCAGCTCTGCAGCAGGGTATGCGCTCTGAGCTCCAGTACCGCTGTGCCCAAACCCGCTGGTCTCAGTTCAGCAAGCCAGGGGTCAGACACTCAAATTATGGAAAGAGAACAAGGATTTTTACTACATTCTTTTTTACTTTCATTTTTCCTTCCTGTACTGACGCATCACAGAGAACCAAGATGACTTAGCTTTGTGTTCTGCCCTCCTATAAGCCTTCTCTAAAACTTGTCAGTTTGGGACCTTTAAAAAAAATAGAGGCACTCAAAATAAACAATCACTTTGAAAATCTTGGCCTATATCCCAGCAGGGAGTGAATCTAGTCACGTACACAACCACCTCCAAACTACACAGAAACGAAGCATTAAAAGAGTAAAACCATGACACACAATATGGAAACAAAAAACTTGGTGTGTTGCAGCAGCTAAGATCATGTCGCTCTCACTTATCTACTTAATCATAATTGTTCATTACTTGGTTTGTTAGCCCCTTCCATGAACCAGAACCTACGATTTGAACAGCAAACCAAAACAGTTCCACTGAGATCAAAATCCTTACAGTCAAAGCCAATACTCTGTTACACTTTACCTGTGCTGCTTCCTCATCCTTACTGGATGCCCAAAGCATGGACGTCCCAGATTTCTTTTCCTGACTGTTGCCACTTCTGTCTTCCTCAGGCGACTCCATCTTTCAGTGGAGTTGTTAGCTCTGCAGTTCTGTTGTTGTTTTTGTTTTAATGTGAATGTTAAGCTGGACACAAAAAAAAAAAAAAAGGATATACTTGGTTAGTATTCTCTGCTTGAAGTGTACTCATTCAGAAAATAAAAAGCATGGCCAGAAGTAGAAGGAAATGTCAGTTCTTGAACAACAAAACTGCTGAAATAAAAAGTCTTACAAGCCAGCTCTGGTCCACAGACCACAGTGTAAAAGCTGTTAGATTAATCTATTTTTACTGTCTATGATGAAAAAAGGAAGGAGAGAAAGAAGGAAAATAACAGTAATAATACTAATCCTTATGCATCATTGCCATAATCAGAACTTCAAAAAAAAAAATGATGAGAATTTAATCCTATGTAACACTTGGGTATTCAACAACCTTTTTCATAAGTTGGGAATCATAAGTGAATACTTTTTCTTTCAGATTTCTTTTAGAAGAAACTCTACTAAACGAACAAATCTTTCAGAGTATTTTGGGAAGAAAATTCATTTTTTTAAACAATCAATTGAATTTTTTTGTTTCAGTTTGCTGCCCTCTTTTCTTATTGTAGGCTATTTCTCATGAGAGTTACACAAGGGACTGGCTTGTATCTTTCCTACTCTTCTAGGGCTCAGTGATAGTCACAATGCACCAAGCTGCTCACAGAGAATTAGGATTCTGTTGTTTAAAGGCAATTATCAGTAAGTGAACTAGCTCAGACCCGCAAAGAGATTGGCAGTAGCAGAAACATCAACTGTAAAGGCACAATATTAAAAAAATTAAGACAGTTTGAGCTTCTGGACACACAGGTATCACAACACTGCTGCGATGCAGGGGAATAGCCCAATTAGCATACAGAACTGGCCAACATGTATCCTAACTTCCCTAAGCTCTGCCAATGTAGCTTTACAGAAGTGATTTCTGATTGAATTTGAAAGGTATAATAGCATATCTGCTATCTTCAACAAGATGTGTAACTCATGTCTAGATAACACCTTAGTGATCCTCTTTAGAATCAGAAATAACCAGGAGAAGTAGAAAGTGGAAATTTATAACAAATGTGTATCCGATCCCATTTTTCCGTGCTGTTTGTCTGAATAGCACACCCTTCCTCCTGTAACTGAATAGAGCGGCTCTTGCTACACACCGTAACTGTTCCATCACATTGGACTAGGTTTTCTCCAGCATGTTCTAATGTTATCTTAGTTGTGAAGCAATGTTTTTGGATAGAAAGACAAAACAAACTCATGAGAGAAGCTTTCAAAATAAATACTTCTCTTGTGCTTTGTCATTGTTTTCCCCACACAGACCAGATTACTGCATGATCCCTCTTAGCACAGGAGCTGAAGAGCTGGACCTGAGAGGAGCCAGCTGACACCACGGAAATGCCCACAATTCTCCTGAATGATCTGCAGGATGGTCAACTACAACAGTAGGCCAGATGAGAATGCCTCTTGGAGCTGGGCAGGAAACAAGCTAGGTGTGCTGCGGTCTCACATTCCATGCTAAAGAAAACGAGATGAGCAGGCACAGACAGGTAGGTACAAGAAGCATCTTTTCCTCCAGTGCCACCCAAACGATCATCATTACAACAGCAGAAAAGCCCTTGCTTTCATTCAACACTGCTCCACAGCATTTGTAGACTGTACGCTCCTCTACTACAAAACAGCAGAAAAAGCAGATTTTTTGTTCAACTTGCATACGGCACATGTACCAGGAAAACTTGTTCCCTTACGTACTTGGTCTTCCTAATAACCGGAAATCTTCCATCTTCCCGTACAACAGGCAGGGAGCTCCACGAGCCCAACCACAGATGGCATGTTCAACTGCACAACACAGTTGAAATCTGGAAGGCCATTCAGAATAGCCCATAATGTCCCTTTTGAAGCACAAGCTGTATTTTCCACAGGCAAAAGGCAGGCAGGGTCTCAGTGCCAGGGTACAACAGGAGTCTGCACGCAGAACAGCCCTTATCTCTGGCAGGCTCTGGGACTTGCAGAGTCAGAGCAACGAAGCCCAAAATACATCTACGCAGAAGGAGCAACAAACTTTCCACCCTGATGAAGGCACAATGAGGAAAATCTTTCCGACAGACTCACAGCTGGTTTCAATCTACAGCCTGAGCATATCTAATGGGCTGCCTTTATCAGAGAAACTCTCATAGGGTTCTGGCTGCTACCGAGGGCAGTTTGCCACTGTGCAGACCCTGCAACAAGAGTCAGAGAGGACAGAGTGTACTCCCAACATGAACTGAGGCATGCAGTAATAGAGACCATCTGCACCAAATCCCAGCCCTGCTTGCACCTTTATTCACCCATCTTAGCTCCTAAGATTTTATTGAAGTTAATGTAACTGTCCTGTTAACGTATCAGGAAAACATAAAACACATCTTTCAAAAACCTTATTTTTTCACTTGCTCTCTGCCCACGTGAACACAGAAAGTATCACCTGGCCTCAAAAGCTCCTGACTGCAACCCTCACTTCACCAAAGAGGAAACAAGTTTTTTACTAGGAGAGGTTAAGTGAAGCTACCACATTCAGTGAGTCCAGGACCTTTACCTCTTCTTACAGCGGATACCACTGACAGAAAAAGTTTAAAACCCTGCACCCATTTCAGAAAATCGGCATGTTAGGGACGTGTTGAGAAGCTATTGTGTGCATGTCATGTAGTAAGTAAAAAGTACTTCAAATATACATGGCTTTATTTTCCCCACCAGTGGTTTACAGATTTGTCCCGGGACAATAGAAGTTTACAGGGAAGGGGGAGATGTCTGTGATTAAGAAGGCTTTCAGCTCTTCTTCCTACAGATACCCTGTGGATATTGCTGTATTCTCCAGAATCTGAGCTTCCACTTGAAAAACAATGAAGTTTCTAGCCCATCTGGGTTTGCGGAAGCAGAATGTAAACAGATGTACTGTTGTCTTATTTTAGAAGCTCTAGCAAGCCAGACTGAAACAATAGCACTAAGAAACGTCAACTGCTCCCATTCATCTCAGTGGGGTGGGGTGTTAACTTTGAAGCCTAATTGTGACCACTTTAAAGCCAACCTTTTAACCAGTTCACTGCTGCCACCACACCAGAAACTCAAAGTAATGAACTTACCAGCCTCTGTATTTGTATGCATTACCTCCAGCTCTCCCACTCACTTGAAAAGAACTTGAAAAGGCATTACAATCGAGCTAGCCTGAATATTCTTGCACTTAAGTTAGCTGAATGGTTTGGTACTGCCTTTCAAAATTAGGGTTAAAAGAAAGTAAAGGGTGAAAGGTTAGCTTCATTGTTGATGCTCTCAAAAGTGCAACACGTGAGATTTCATGCTTCTTGCTTTGATCAGGGTGCACGGATGGCCCTTCATTTCAATAAGCTGACAAACTGCTACTTCCAAAACTCCTGAAAATAATTGCTAAAAGATAGAATAGCACCATCAATCAGGTGTAAAAATAAATCAGAGAAAAAGACAGTGGTAATATGTATCTGCAACAATAAAAAAGGGGGAAGAGAAGGTCTTCATTTACAGGAGTTTGTGGCTGCTGTTAACCTAAATTTAAGGTGCACCAGCTCGTGAGCAGCACAGGACTGCTGCAGAGCCCTTGGCTACCTGCTGCACAAGCAGTAAATGACCTACATGAAGGCTTTGCAACTTTTCCCACCTCTAACTTCATTTACTTCTCCACGGAGCAGTATGAGTCATATTGGCACTAAGGGACATGGTTTAGTGATGGCACTTGGTAGGCCAAGTTGATGGCTGGATTTAAAATCTTCCAGGCTGGAAAAGGCTTTCAAGATCATCACAATTCCACACTGATGATCCAGTCACAAGTCTTTTTACCTGCTGTCATTTGCTTCCTGACATCACACATACTGGGTTGAGAAATCAACACCATCCACCACAGCTCTAGTCTGGCCATCCATGCTAGGTACATTACTTAACTAATGCTGAGATACACCAAGAAGTCCTGAACACGGGCCAAAAGCTCAGCTAGACTGAGACAGGAAGGGGAATATCACCCAAGTTAGTTGCATGGCAGAGATAAGAGGAAAGCATCCCTCATAGTAAGAAGGAACAGAAAAATCATCAAAAGACCTTGAACGAGCAGCTGGGACAAAAGTAATGTCTCTAGCTCAGGAGAGACAAGTGGAAGAAAGTGAGGTGGAAGGATTGGCATAACCTATATTTACAGCAAGATACATCCTTGATCGCACATTCTTATTCTTGAATAAAGATGTCTTTACTTGGTAAGGTCTGAAGTCTGTATAAGAATGCCTACGTGTGGTATGGAGTAGGGTTATTCTGGTAGAAGGGGAAACCTTCCTGTCTACACAATGCCTAGGTGTTTGTGGAAACAAAGCCCTAATTCATGCAGTTCAGGTTCTTTCACTTGCTTCAACAGACAATGCTCTGATCCTGTTATTAGCAAGTTATGAATGCACAGTCCTTCCACACGTAACTTCCACTGCAAGCTGCGTATTCAGGGGGGGTTGGAGTTTGTCTTAGATAATAAAAGCACCAAATGCAAAATTCTATGTTATCAAATGTTAGTGTTTGTTAAATCTCACTCTGTAAACCTCAACAAAACGTTGGTAGAACGTTTATGACAGAAAAATGTAAAGAAACTTCTGTTTTCACCCAAAAGCCTGCAAACACCAACTTCACATGCAAGAGGCCTGGTAGGGAGAGAATAACACATTCATTTTCTACTGACTTCAATCGGCTGTAGCAGGGCAATCAGCCCTCTGCAGAAGGTGCTGAATATGATCACGTGCACTTTCACAGACGTGTCTGAGTGTTACAGAACACATTTTTTGCAGATGTTTAGAAGTACAGAACAAAGGCAGCTGAAAACAGACCTGGTAAGTTTGCATTTTTACTTTAACACTGCGTTAAATTCCCATTCAGCATCAATAAGGTACTACACACTTGTTATAGAAAGAATAAACAGCCTCATAAAAATCAGACTCTCCACTCCTTGCTTCACCTCACCGTCATCCCCAGTCAGTACATCTAACACCCACAGCTGGGTACGCAGGAGCAGGGGCCATAGTACCCCCACTGCAGAGCTCCACAGCCTGCACAAGCACAGCAGGCAGGAATGCTGATGCTGGCACGGCTGCCAGCGCGTTTACTTAGCGCTCATTTCTCTCAGTCTGTTTCAGACCAGAAATGCGGGCAATGAAAACCTATTGAAATCTCTGAGAACCTCAGCCACGGCAGGGAGCAGAGCAGCGTCTCTGCAGGTACATGAAAGAGGCATTCAGAAGACGCTCCCATTGAAAGGAGGCAGAGAGCGAGCCCCCATCTGTCTCTGGTTACCTTTTATTGGCATGAAAGAAGGGAGGCAGAAGGGGAAGGTTTCAGGGCAAGTGAAAAACAAGCTTTCTAAGATTCACTGTTCAACCTCAAAACAAAAGCTCGTCGAGCTTAGGAGCTTAGTTCCATTACTTTCCATTTAGCAATTTATTATAACCAAGAGAATTAAAAAGCTGTTTTGGGTCACAGATTAAACGTTACCCTGAAACAGAAGTAGAGTGGAAAAAATCATGCTTTATAAATCCAGCAAATGTCTCAGGAAAATAAACAACAATCAGCAAACACATGAGAAAGTGTAGTGCATTAGTAGGTATCCAAGGACCATTGGGTGAAAACATTTACATCAGGATGATAGTTGGACAAAACAGCTGTCACAGAAGCCTTATTAAGTAGAGGGTATAATCTGTAAACACTTGCCACCCGAATTTAACTGGGGCCTATTGAAACAGGAGAGAAATGCCTGATTCCAGGGCAAGGCAGGTGCCAGAGTGGCCCTGGCACAAGCGTTGCTCTCTAGAAAGCCACCAGCAGCTGGGAAGAAGACACATGGCCAGCAGACACACTGCCCCTCTCAGCCCTGGGGGTGGGCAGCTCGCAGCATCCCAGCATTGCTACCAGCCCAAAGGAAACCCTATTGCATGATCTGGCAGACTCTCCCCAGTGGTGTCACTCCACCTTGTACCTTAGGAGAGAAAGCATCCCTGCAATTATTAGAAAATCCAGTGCTACTGTGTAAACATTCACCCACCACCAGCCCTGCTGCACAGTGGGGTGCAGCACAAGGAAGCCAGGGTCTCTCCAGGTACCTGCTTGCAAAGTTCAGAGCGGCACACTAACACTTGGTTAGCATGCACAGCAGCACAGGGTGAAGAGGCAAGCCTCAGCACAGCACCTAGTGTCAGTTCTTCCCCTTAAAAGGAGGACTACCATGTTCCCACTTTGCAGGATCTCTAAAGAAACACGAGGTCCTCAGACACTGTGAAGTGAGGACCCCTCAATAATAGATCAGGATACAATCAACAGTAAACGTAACAGGCTACTTCCATCAGGAAAAGATTATTACTAACTATAAAGCCTAATATTTATGTAGTTCTCTATGCAAAGACTTTTTTTTTCCTGTAGAGGTGTACAAATATTGCCTAATCAGTCATCTGAGGACACATGACCAAAGCACTGGCTTCTTGATGAACTGCAGAAGTCTTTTCAAGTGTGACTACATGCATCAAGGTTTGTTGCACTGAATCTAAGCAACGCAAGTTTAGTAACACTTGGCTAATTATCTTGAGATAACTCAGAGCCCTTTATAATTTCAGGTGACACCTATATTCAGGTGGGTACAAATACGGACTGAGTTACTAGTATCTTCCATAATTTTTTAAGAGGAAAACTTTGGATCTAGGCTATTAGGATTTGCTACTGTTTGAATTCCACGCCAGCATATCTCTTAGAGGTAAACTAACTATACATCATTGTATACTAGCAATAATCATAACACATTGAAATATGGAAATACAGGAAGGATTTATTTGGAATTCACTTAGTGGTATCGTAAGATTTGCTGTAAGGGAAAATACTGAGGAATATATGCAATTCCTTAAACCTTTGAAGACAGGAAATGGATAACTTACACAAACTTCTTAGAAACCTCAGAAAAACTGTTTTTGTCCTTATAGTACGAGTTTTTTAAATCATTCTCTTAGTCTCTTGACATATCTTCAAGCAAACGTGGCTTGCCAGATATTTTTGTCAGACTACTTCTGATCTGTGATCTCTCCAATATGGATGATATCTCAATAAAGTATTTCACAGAATAAAAGAACCTCTAAGTACAAGTCACAGCACTTGCAGATGTGGAGTAGAATATTCACTCAGGATTACTCTAGGTAACATGAGAGGATAGAAACTGATCAAAATCCAAGTTCACAGATCACAGAACCGTAGGGGTTGGAAGGGACCTCTAGAGATCATCGAGTCCAACCCCCCTGCCAAAGCAGGTTCCCTATACCAGGTCGCACAGGTAGGCATCCAGGCAGGTCTTGAATATCTCCAGAAAAGGAGACTCCACAACCCCCCTGGGCAGCCCGTTCCAGTGCTCCATCACCCTCACCATAAAGAAGTTCTTGCGCACATTCGTGCGGAACTTCCTAAGTTGATACCTGTTTAAAAATTGTTGGATAAGGGGCTCCATCCTTTTCAGTCACACAGCTGAATTGCCTTCACCTGTGCTCACAGGGCTGACCCAGTCCTTTCCCAGGTGCTCAATCAGTGGTTCAGGACGTGACTCAGCAGTTCCCATACACCCACCTCACTCCTCGATTGCAGATTTATTTTAGCACTTATTCAGGCAAGTTCCTCTTCCCTTTCTACTTCAATTGTTATAGGAGATGTATTTTATCTGCTTGTACAGAACGGACACTGCTCCAGTACCTGAGCTTCCACAGGCAAAAATAGCACTGACAGTGTTCAGGAAAGTCTTTTGGTTTATATTTTTGTTACTGGGCCAAGCACAGTTCTGTTATGTGCTACTTGACTCCACCTGTTTATCCTTGATCCCATGCCCTTTCCTTCTCCTCTTGCCTCCCCAAGCAGAAAAAATGAGCTGGTGCCAGGGAGATTCTGTCCAAAGGCTGCTCTGAAGCCAGTTTCACATTATCACAATAACCCTATCCACTGACTTGGAAGTCCTACCATTTCCAGGGAATGTCTACTGCTCATATAACACATGGGCTAGGCAGAGGAGCAGCAGTCTTTGAGATTTACTTTTATTAAAAATGAAAGGGTTTTTTTGCCTATTTAAACATGAGAACAGCTGCACCCCCGTTTCAGAGTCACTGCTAGCCAGACCGGGAGAACAAATAAAGCTTTCCAGGAGTGACTTTCAACAAAGGAAACAAAACTGACTTAAGGGGCTCAAAGCCACAAAGAAAGATTCTTCCCATCCAAGATCTGGAATTACAATGAAGAACAGTCCTTGCAGGAATATTATTTGCTTGTGAACAGATCCAAGCTCTGTGCAACTCCTGACATTTAGTAGTAAATGCAGAAAGAAATGGCAGCGTGTTATTTGGAGGAAAAAGCAACTTAAAAATCTCGTAATAAATATGACTAGAAAACACTAAAGAATTCAAAAGCTCTGCTTCAGGTAATATCACTATTAATTTCTGACTACCCAGGTAACTGGCATGTCGATCTTGCAAGGGAGGTTTCATAATCTGCATCCCAAGAAAATGCAATAAAAAGTCAAGAAAAATGTCTGAAATAGTGAAATAAAGCAAGTTATCAGCAGCAGCATTGCATGTAAATAGAGCGGTGATATTTACACACCATGAGACGATGGCTATTTAGGAGTGTTTTGGTAAATACTGACTCACTGCTTAAGGACATTTCTAATAAAATAGCTCTTGAAAAGGAGACAGTAGAAATGTTTTGGAAGAACATACAGAGGTAGTTGCATCAGAGGCACAGAAACAGATTAACCAACAGGATTAATTAAACTTCAGACATCATCAGTTGTTTATCCAAATGTCTCCAGCCTTCTTTAGTTTAGAAATTAGGCTTATAAGAACACAGTATCTGTCAAGCCAAACGTAAGCACTGAACTCTCTCACCATAACTTGACTCCTTCTCCTATTTTCCTATACTTGAGTACTGGGATGTACATGAATGGAAAACTACTAAAAGAAACGTACAGATCTTGGAGAAAATAACCTCTCTCAGTTTGAGCAAATCCTTTGCTATCCAAACACCTGTACACACGATCATTGAAGTTCACTGTGTGTACTCTACTGACTCTTTGTGTCAGCCATAGTCACACAGAATAGAGACTAATTGCACACAGCCTTAACTTCCTTAAGTTAAATATGGGTTATACAAAAACTTTCTTCCCACCACAGAGGTAGGATGCCCTTCCAATTAAATGCATAGCACACAAAATCAGAGCAAAACACTTTGGACGAGGAAGCGAAGGTTGCAACATAACATTTTGATGCTGTAGTGGGGAGAAAGCACAATATCATTTGTTCAAAGCACTGGGTTGAACATGTTCTTATTGTTTATTCCGTGTAACAGAACTCAGCCAGTTGATCTTTAATCAGATAAGTAACTTTGACCACCTCCCAGGTCAGTAAATCGTATCCCTCTTCTATTGACTGTTATGCAGACAGAGGACTGCAGTTTTATGAAGTCCTTAGGAAGAGCTGCTCTTCCTCACAAGTTATAAAAACATACAAAGTATTTCATCCTCAAAATAGATGCAGTGAACTTTGATGAGAGACTCTGTCTCCCTGCTTTCAGGCGCTGTGGCTTTTTTTTTCCTGCAAGGTGACACTGGCAGGATCAGTTTCTGGAAAAAAAAAACCTGAAAGCACCGTGAATACACAATGCAAAGTAGATAATATGGAGGAACTCACAAGATTCAGATACACACAGGTTCTGCAGTCTTTTACAGCCATTGCTAGGTTACAACTAGCAACCAGAGATGGAGGTCTGTATGCTTTCTATTTACGGCTGTCCAAAACCACACTGGAAGATAAAAAGATGCAGCTGTGAGGTTTGGTGGGATGGGGTTTCAGAAAAACAACTCCACTTTCATATCTGAGTTGGGCCGTGCTTGCACAACAGGAATGAATGGTTTGTAACTGAGTCGGCTGAACTAGCCTTGTATAAACATGACGTGCTGAAATTTACGTTTTGTCCTATTACTTCCAATATTCATCTGCAGCCTTTTCTGAGAATTTCCTATTCCTGGGAATTATGAATCTTTCATGAGGCTTCTGATGAGCTGTGAGCACACAATGGGAAATTTGGTGATCAAAATTAATTTCCAGTTTGGCACTGAACTGTGTTTCAAACACCAAAGTTTTAGCTGACTATTAAATTTGCTAAAGGTAAGCTATTCCAAACACTAATTAAACTATTTGTAAATTGTTCAAGGATGTTTTAATGTGTTTACATGCCTTGTTCACAAATGCTTTCAGAATTTTAAGTAGTTTAATATCCCCAGTAAAGACTAGGCCTAAAGGTAATACATGTTGACATGATAAAGTCTTTTCCTCCTGAAAGAGCACACTACTCAGTGCAAGGTAGCTAATGCAATGAAATCGGCTGTTAATGAAGGTAGGCCAACAAACAACAAACGCAGGAGAAGGTCCACAGGTAGATAACCCAGCTGTTCTTCTCAATATCATCCCACACTTCTGACCAGAATGTCCAAAACTAAAAAAAATAAAATCCCTCAATCCCAGTTTTGACCAAAAACAGCAACAAAACAATTATTCAAAAATCATTATAGGAGGTCGTCCGTTTGACATCAACATACCTACCAGGCTACACAGGCAGAATATCACTTCATATTAAGCGTGGTTTTTATTTGTTGTTGTTGTCCACAGTAGCAATATTAGCAATACACAATGATCTTCAAGGAAAAATAACTCAGTAGGAAGTGTCAAAGTACTTCGCCATTGCTACCAGTTTTAGCGTTCTTTCAGGTTTCTCCAAGGGGGGAAAAAAAACCCAAAAAACCGAAGTATTTCTAAACTCCTGGGGCCAGAGCGTGTGGATAAGTAGTGGATATAGAAGCAGAGACTTTTCTCTAAGCATAAGAAGAGGATGTATCACAGGGACTCTTCCATCTCCTGTCACCACTATAGGACTGGATAAGAAATGAGATATATCCCTTCTGCTGCTGGCTTACTTTGCACATTCACTGCTGTTTCGCTGCCCCAGTGTAGGGCTTACTGACATCTTTCTTGCTCAGCAGTCTGTACCAGCTATTATCCACACCACAAAGAGAAAGCAGCAGCAGCAAGGCAGTTCTCTGGGCAGTACATGGGAAAAACTGTGGGAAAGGACTGGGAGCAAAAAGCTCTCAGGACACCTGCCCGTTCACAGTGAGAAAATCAGTGAGAGGAGCCAATGGTCATTTTGTCCCTAACAAGGTAAGTAGGGCATTTTCTCAATGAAAACATTTATGACATCATAGTTGTTACTGTTGGGTTGAAATAATGAGACCAGTTCTCAGACTATATCTGTGTCAGTGAATGAAATCTGTCAGTGCATGTTTCTAAGAACTGTGTCTAACTGCCCTCCAAATGGTTCATGCCTACGTTAGTAACATCCCTTAGCCTGTGAAATTGGGTGGCTGCTTGCAATCTGTCTACTGCAGATGGCCTGTCTCCAGCAAGCGCTCCAGCAGCCCATGGACCAAGAAGGCCATGTCCCAGCACATGGGAACATTCTCAGGCACAGTTTAATTAACTCATGGTACATACGCAACACAAATCCTTTTAAACCATTATACAAATACTTTACTCTCTGAGGGATAGCCCACTCCATCAAAAGCGACCAGCAATCCTCTGCTATCAGTAAGTAGTGTCTGCAGAGAGAACCACGGGAATCCTCTCTGTGGAACCCAGGAAGGGGCTGCAGTTTAGGAGGGAGATACCTGAGAAGTACACGCACCCCCACATCATCAGCACAGACACCCTAGAATGGACACCCTGTAATGCACCTTACGAGTTTGTGCCACAGGGTTTGTGGGTACAATCCTTCAAAAGTTTCAAGCTCTAGCACACGTGCACCTATTACAGTCTCTCACCAGCTAGATTTGCATTCATTGTTACTCCTTAACCTGAAACCTCGGGTTTAAATAACTGCCAACTGATATTATCAATGTTTGGTTTATGAGTCATCCAGCCAGCACAGAGGCCAAGGAAGAAAACAGCACCTTTACAAACACGTCCTAATTCTTCTGGGTCATGGGGATTGAGAGAAGGGGGAGAGGGCACAGGGAAGAATTTACAGTCTGAACCAAAATGCATGTCCCAAGCCAGAGGTATAACATAGATTCATAAATCAGCTCATGAAGAGAACAGCGAGACAACTCTGGGATATTAGATCTAATGTTTCAGTACAGTTTCAAGTTTCAGCAAGAAACTTCCTGCTAACCTGCTTCCTATTTAAATAGGATTAAAAAAAGCCACAGATTTCTTCAAGTATTAGTTTTTCCTCTGTCAGGCAGCAGACACTTGAAAAGGAGGAAGAGAGAGAGAAATTGCTGCTCTGGATGTGGCTTTACACACAGTAGGGTCGCCTAAAGAGGAACTGACTGCCCTCCCACATGTGTCTGCTAAGGATGGTTAAACCAAGAGAGCAATCCCTTTATGGATAGAGACAAAACCAAGTCACTCTCATGGAGTTTTTCATTCTCAGCCATATTCTGCACCACCCCAGAGCCAGACTCAAAGGGTGCTGAGCACCTCAGCTGGCCTTTGGCTCTGACAAAAGCAGAGGAGAGCAAAGCACAGTTGTCAGCCTGGCTCAGATTGTAGAGATATGCAGTATGCCCAGACAAGAATCAACCGGGATGCATTAGGCTGGGAAAGAACTCATCTCTGCTAGCTTACCTGCTTCTATTCAGGACAGGCATTGCTGCAACAGAAGTTAGATGTTAGACCAGACTGATAAAATTGTCTGTCACAATCTGGGTAGGTCACCTCTATCTTGATACTAAAGTTAAATACTTCTGTGAAAATTAGCCTTGACTGTTGCTGCAAAGTAAATTAAAACCCACTTATTTTGTTTAAACTAGTGGGTTGCAGATAACAGAGCCTAACATAAGACGGGGAGTGGAAAACTTTGCATTATGGTACTACATAATTCATTATATTTACCTATGCTGCAAAATTATTTTTTAAGAGTGTCATCACCTCTGAAAACTATTATAATTTCTAAATCTGATCACAGCTTCATCAGTACCAGAGCAAAACCAGTGAGCAATCACTGACTCCATGTCTGGTGTGTTCAGATCCTGCTAGCAAGCACTCACCTATGAGCAGATCTAAGTTACAAGAACTTTTCTTTCTCCCTGCATCCCTCATTTAAAGGTGTAGACCCTTATTAAGTTTTTGCAATATCTAGTTATCGTTCAGGGCTTCAGCCTGAGAACAATAAGGCACTACCTTCTTTCATGGTTGTTTTTTTGTTTTGTTTTTTGTTTTCCCCTGTACTTCCTTGTTCCAGCCTAATCAAAAACATGGGCAGTGCTGCACCACTCAGACTCCTCCGGGGAACAAAAAGCAGCCCCAGAAAGTTGTCTGGGCTCCCTGTGTGGTCAGCAGCAGTGGGCAGGCCCTTCCCAGGGGCACTTTTTCCCACCACCTCCACCCACAAATCCCCCCCCACCAAATTAACACAGGTGGGACTAATTGCCCTGTGGACACTTACTTATTCCCACTGACTACAAACAGGGTTTAGGTGACTACATGCATTGCTCAAGATGCATCTGTTACTAGAACCAAGCCTCAGGAAAAAAAACCACCTTCAGTAAGAACATGCATGCCTTTTCCTTTAACACCAGTAGCCCTACCACACTGATGTCTCAGATCAGGATCATGCAGCAACAGAAAACTCTGCAGCAGCCCTGGCTTTCTGCTCTTTCTGGTGCAGATTTTTGGTATTGGTTTTTGGCCTTTTAGATACCTTTTTGTGTAGGGTAACGCCGCTCAATCCCTCCCCAAAATGCACAGAAGGTTGAGTAAAGCAGGAGAACCACTGCAACATTCCATAAGGTAGAAAAAGAGTTAAAGATATGAGAACAGGAAAGCTGTCTCTCTTTAAGAACTCCCACATGTCTCATAATTTATTAGAAAAGGACTTGTTTCTGATGCAAGGTCTGTACTTCCTCTCTCTTCACAGGCTACGGGTTTCTCTGCCAGCCCCTGATGAAGAGGGCCCTCCCTTGCCCATCGCAAGCCAACAGTGAAGTCATCCTGTTATTCTTTTCACCTTGCACACATGTTGGGGCTTCTCTGTGGAAGTCTTGCTGAGACACACATCTTTCGCTGTCTCCTGTTCCTCTTTGCTCTTGAAGCCTTTTTTAATTCCAGACTTTTTCTGCACACAGCTCCAGCAAGAATGGTTTTCAGATTTCAATGAAGGATTCATATATGCAAACAGTGCTATTTTCCCACTACAGACAATCATCTGCTAAAACCAGAAGACTGTTGTATGAAGAGGGTATTGTTAAGACCTCTAACCAGAAGGCTTTATCTCTTGTTTGGGAACTCACCTGCTGTGCTAAAGTATAACCAATTTAAGTAGTAGGGTAGGAAAATAGGCCCTTTTCACACCACAGCATGGCTCAGTAAGCAGATGTTGAACCAACCACAAAGTGAGTTGGCTGTGAGAGTCTCCTCTCCTGCCTGTTCTGCAAAGACTCAGTGTTGCTCACAATGCCCTCACCTCCAACTGGAAAAGCAGCAGAAAACACCTCCGCTCTCTGTTTCAGGCAGCATTCACCCCTAATGGTATACTGAATCATAGGACTATTAAGGTTGGAAAAGACCTCTACGATCATCTAGTCCAACCATTCACCTAATACCAATATTGCCCATTAAACCACGTCCCTCATGAGGGACCATCTAGACTTTTGCACCTGCTGGTACGCATCCCACACTGGCTCTGGTGTGATCTGCACACATCAGGGCACACCCATCACCTGACCTAGGCATTGCCATGTATCCAGTCTCTCCTCCCAGCAGATGAAGGGTCTTTCATAAACAACTGCCACTGTCACTTGCAGGAAGAGGTAGAACTTGCAGGCAACCTGAATTCAGTACAGCAAAGCCACAACAAGCACTGCAGGCTTCAGACCACTTCCAAGATCAGTTCAGATATGACACAGCTGTAGTCATAGACTTTCCTTGTGGGAAGGAGAGAAAATTGGATTGCTCCACGTTATGTGTCTGTGGGGCTGTTAGAAAGATGAGAATAAAGTGAAACAAGATTAAGAGGCATCCCAGGCTGCCTTGGATGGATCTTTTCTGCTCAGCAGGAGGAGATTCCCACTGAGTTGCTGGGCCCTGGAGATTCCATGCAGAGGCTGCCATTTGCAACCACAAATGGTGCTGTTTTCTTGTGCAAGGCTGAGCTATCAGGGAAGGTATCAGTGCAGTCCTGTTGTTACTGATACTGTAAGAGAAGACAGAAACAGTGGACCTTTTGTTTATCAGCTCCCTGCAGTGTACGGTCCCTTTGTGAATAATAAGCCACCTTTCTGCAGCTCTTGTATAGTGCAGTGCAACGTTTTCAGATCAGCTTAGTTGAAATGAAACTGCATTCACCTGGTATCGGTGAGTTAAAATAGCACTGATAAGAAAATGTACGTACAAGAAAATTCCGAGGAGCACAGTACAAGAGTAAGTTAAATCAGAGAAGACAAGTTCTTTCTAATAAATGCAAGAGACTTTTGGCAGGTCTTTGCATCTCAGATTTACCACTCACGCTATGGGAATTGCTGTGTAGCCTCATCACAGGGCTTACGTGAGCTGTGCTTACACATGCTTGCAAAGGGCTTCAAGGTCAGAGAGAGAAGGGTCTGTAAAACCATAAACGCTGATTCATTACCATTATTATTTGACCACAGCAATGGGAAAACATCCTTCAAAAATGCTTCAGTTCACAGCTACCTTTTAGCAGCTAAAAGTTCAGCTGAGAACCTAAAAGTCAAAACCAACAAGCTGCAAAAAAGCAGGTTCAGACTTCATACACCTCTATATAGGCTTATTTTTTGCCTCACTGGAGCTCACGCTTACCTTTAATACCATCCTTTAATCCAAAGGTAACAAGTAGATGCAGAGGTAAAGTAAATGCAAATAAATTCTGGACTCACCCTAAAACATCTGTCTCCTGAAATGTTATGCTCTGGCTCATATCCCAAGTCGTTATCCTTTTCCCTGCATAAACTTTTGGGGTCTCATTAATGCACAGGGCAAGTCTATACAGCAAAGGGCTGTTAAAAAACCTGAGGCAGCTTTGAGGAAACAGGCTTGCATATACAGCACATCGCAATGCCTTGCACGGATGGTAGCTCGGAACCTAGAGGCAATATAGCTGTGTCTGGATAGCAAGGCACCCACATTGATTAGCAGTGCCCCTAAGGATGCTGCAGAAACAGGGCTAATTAGGTATGCTAAGAGGCACCCCTGTTAATTAGCTCTTAGAGAACACAAAACACTTTACAGAGCTTCCGATCATGGTGTTAACTCAGAGACCTCCAGCGCATGTGGCTGTGTAGCACTGCTGAGACCACAGGGTTTTTTGAGCATCATCCTAAGAACATAAATATCCTCTTTCAATCCAGTCTCACCATCTGATCCTGCTTTTGTAAGTGTTCATATTCTTGATGGCAAAAAAAAAAAAAAAAAAAAAAAAAATAAATGGATTCAAAAGTAGGAAAAAAAGCCAGTATAAACCACTCTGCAATAATCCAGCAATATATATCTTATTAAATACAGCTACAAGTAGCAACATGCCTGCAGGGGAGCACTGGATCTTCCTAAGCCATCTTGATAAACGGCATGCTTTGGCTAGTGAGGCATATTTTGCAAGCAGCGTATCTCTACAGGTACTGTTAACTCAAGCCAACTCAGTCATAAATATAAACCATGGTATATTAAGCTGTAACCGAGCAAGATTTTCCATTACAAGCTCAGGGCTGAATGAAATCACTTAGGCACAGGCAACACCTAGAATGGATAGAGCTCCTGAGCAAGCATCTTTGTCCCATTCCTTCTTCCCTGGCTGCTCCATGCAGGATGGCTATGCCTGGTCCCCCTGCCTCCGCCAAAGGTGACTGCTGTGCACAGAGTACAGAAGGCTCTCCCCGTTGTTGCCGTTATGTGGCCTGGACCGGCTGTCAATGCAAAGCAACAAAGACAGTGACACCTCTGACTTCCCTGGGCTGCAATATGATGATGCATAGTTAAATAACAACCCTTTGTAGACAGCACAGGCATGAGGACAGTGACGAGCCCATTGCTGAGGAGCACTTCCAAATTCCATCCCAACCACCACATCATAAGTACACATAAAAACACCGAGTTAATGCCTTTCAAAAGGAAAATGTGCACGCTTCATGTCATTCCAGGGGGGACTTTTTTATGGCACTTGCTAATGAAAAATGTAGCACAGTGATTTCCAATTATCTTCCAGGTGTACGCAGAAGAGCATCCAGTTCCCTGCCTGACTTTTCAGGAAAATGCTTTTCAACTAGGCAGCCTCTGAATAGGACCTAAGCCCTCAAGTCCTGCCTTGAGTTTTCTATTGCACTACAAAAAATGGATCGTGAAATGTTAAATCAGCGTCAAGAGCTCATGGAGCTGCTGGAACATTTGAGACAACCTAAATTTTTAGAGTACGATAAATACAAGAAGAGAGATTCCTTCTGGAATTGACGTAGTTCCAGTAGGCATAAAACTTAGGCTTCTGTTCAAGATGATTATGATATAGGTATATATAAAAGCAAAAGATTTCAGGCTTCATTATTATTATTATAAGAATTCACTATGTAGGATACGGAGTTTGGTAAAGGGGTAGGGGGTAAACTCACTGAAAAATATTCACTAATTATTACTGCATACCTTCTAGAAAAAAAAAAAAAGTATTGTTTCTGTGTATGATACTTACCAAATAGAAGTGTGCTATAGCATTTACTAATGCAAACTGGGATATCTTACATAACCTTGACTTTGCAACAGGGGTTCTGGATGTATACCAGACACACAAAATGGTCATTAACTTGATATGATATGGGAAAGGTGTTGAAGTGAATAACATATATAGTAGTAATAGTGATTCTGTCAGTGGACATTTTATCTTGCTCTTGAACTGAAAAAGAAAGAGAGGGAAAGAGAGGGAAAGAGAGAAGGAAAGAAAATACTTTAACATGCTTTGTCTCCAGGCAAATTTAGAGCAACCTAGAGACCTATCCATTTCAGAGGTTGAAATCTGCCCCTCCAGTTATGCTTGGCCAATGCTCAGACTAAAGCTGCAATATATCACGTCTCACAGACCTAAAAAATAGAAGACTGAAATTCTAGGCAGGATCATCTCCTAGCTCTATAAACGTCAATACTGTGTGCCAAACTAATGAAAATACCCCAACACTCTTTCCAACTGTATAAATAGCTCAGATTTTCAGCTTTACTGCCAGATCTTGGCTAATACCCTTTACTTTGTCCATCCAGTTTTACATCTAGCAACAACTCTTTTCTCCTCTTCTGTCTCTTCAGAACAAAACCTGATGCACAAAGGTTATCAACCTTTTTGGCACACACTGACCCATAAGGCCTCTGTCAGTGAACAGAAGCTCATCATTCATTCTCATTATACTGGTACATAAATCTTCTGAGTGGCAAGGGGAAAGGGAAGCTTGCTACTCTCATAACATTCCTTGCATGCCTGCTGAAAGCACAGTATCTATACATTACCTGCAATTCCCAGAAATAAAGAGTTAAGAATAATTCAAGATGTGGAACAAGCGATAGGAGGGAAGGATGAGTTGGATGTAAACTGTCAAAAAGTCTTCAGAACCAATTCCTTGAGATGGCTAGGAAAGCATGACTGATAACCACAGCTTTTTTTTTCCTCCTCTATTTCTCCAACACTGACTGAGCTTTGTATAGTTCTACACACCTTTTGGGTCGAGGGGCAGTGTGGTTAACAGTAGAGCAAGGGCGTACAGCTTGTTTCAATTTGGAAACCCATAAAAAGTTTTCTATGGAGGTGCTATATGGAAAACTGAAGTCTATGGACAACAGCTTTACATTTTTTGTGTCACCCTGCACTGACCTCTTCCAACAGTCCACAGATAGGTTCAGCGTACAGCAGACTGAGCACCACAGCCCCGAAGTCATTTGAGTCAGAAGGGCTAACCAGACAAGTAGCAGTGCAGCTGGAGCGCAAATACAGCACTGTCTGAAAACAGCATCTTCAGGATCTGCCTCACACATCCATACAGATATAGACAATATTTTCTTTGTGCAAAGGAAGCACTAGCATTTTGTATAAAAAACACACACACCTGCCCTGTAAACTCCTAGAATTATAAATAGCTTGAGTGACAAATACTTCTGTCACAGTGTTCAAGATACTTTCAAAAGATATCCTTAGCACTATATGTGATTAACCATAGTGTGGCAGAGTTCACTCTTATAAATACATTCTGGATAAGCTTGCTGATGTGAACACAAATTCACATGTGTGCATCTGAAGGAAGAAGAGAAGCAGCAGGAAGGTGGATTGTGTCAGTCACCTGCACGCTTTTCAAGCTGACTGGTGTAGCTTAATATCTATGCTTTGATGGTAATAGGAGCATTAAATTCCTAAATGCTGTGTGTTACGTTGCTCAACAGGTTTTATCAGTGAAAAATGGAGCAGTCCTGATGAATGAAGTTTCACATAGGAAAATGTTAAAAGAAAAAAATTTAGGCATTATTTGCATAGATTGCACTAAATTGCTTGTTTCCCACCCCTCCCAACCACCTCAGTACCTTAGAAATAAATTATAGTCAAAAGGTTATTAAAATCTAAAAAGAAAAAAAAGAAAAAAAAAAGAAAAAACAACAACAAAAAAACCTGAAATCAATCTCAAACCACAAGACAAAGCAAACAGTGTTACAGTCTTTTTTCAGAGCTTCCCAAAGGTATTCATCCATAGCTGTCAGACAAATAGCCGTGCACCTCCCAGCCATCTTCTACTCTTAAATATTGCTATACGGTATGTTTATTTTCTTAAGTTAATAAAGAAAGTCAAATGTGTTTCTCTTTAAGAAATAATCTGGATATCCAAGGAGAGTAGTCCTTTGCTAGTTAAGTCATGCTGCAATTTCAAAAGTACCTAAAGTGTGAAAGCAGCAGTATTGATAGCAATGTCATCATCGCACAAGGTAAAAATATTATTTCTAACTCTTTATTAATTCCAGTCTTCCCAGGACGGTGTTTTGATATATTACAAAGCAGATTTTTTGTTAAATTCATAACTGCACTGGGAAACGTGTCGCTTCGGAGAAGCACAAGCAAAACTGCGCAAAACATCAGCATTCAAAACGCTCCTTCAAAAATATGTATTGTCATTCCGACCCAACTGGAGGAAAAGATGAAAAGTTAGCACCAGCAGCCCGCCCCAGTTGGTAGGGCTCCTACATGGGACTTTGCCTGGTTTATTTTAAGTCTGAGCAGCAAGCAGCTGGAGCATGTCCCACATGCTAACACTTGGAATTCCCCTGGGAGAAGGTTTGTTTCAAATGCAGTATCGGCTCTCCAGAGCTGGTTCTCTTTCTGCTTTGTTAATTCTACGCTCTCCATCATCACATCAAGCTTTGATGATAACGCACCTATTCTGAGCAATTGAACCTCCTCACCTACTAGATATGAGCTGGCTTTTGATTGAAACGCAATCTATTATCAATATCTACTGGCACACACATACACACCCCAGCCAGATACTGAACAGACGCAGCCTTGCAGACTTACACAGCAGCTGTGACAACAACTGATGTCACCTCCTTTGCAGAAATTTCCACAAACATCTTCCAAAGGCCAAGTTAAACAAGATAGAGCTTATCAGTTTCTTTAAAGTTCTCTGGATGAGTCCAGACCACGAGCCATGTCCCAGCCGCGGGGGTGTGGTATGTCACAGCTCCCGTATCAGCTGGCACATGTCGCGGGAGATATGAGACAGCAGAAAAGTCGCAGTAACAACATCAACCGACTGCCGAAGACCAAACGAATACGCTGAGTAACTTCAGGTTGCATGCGCTTACTTTTCACAAACAGGTGGAAGGCTACACAGCCTTGGCTTCTGCTGCACATCCCACTCAGCACGGATGGGAGGTAGCGCTGCCAGCTGCTGCCCCAGAGAACAGTTATGGCACAGTAGCTCCACATTTACACCTTAACGGGGAGTCACAATTTTGCTTCTCTTCTAATTTTTCTCCTCTTTTGAATACTTCATGAATAATAATAAAAAAACAAATGACTTGCAAAAGTATTTTTCCAAGAGCAATTTCTTAAAATTGAAGTCCCTGCCTCTTTTCTTGCATCAGAAAGTGTTTCAGAAGACAGCTCCTTCAGTTTCTTGGACTGCTTCAGGTTTCTTTCATAGCTTTTTAATAATGATTAAACGATCAGTTGCAAAGAGTTACATTTTAAAGCTTTCACAATGAATAATTTCATCCAAAATATTAACTGGCCAATGACATATTAACAAAAGCGCATGTTTAAACATTCGCAAAGCATCTCATTTAATGCCTTATCCTTACTAGGACAAAAAGGCACCTTATTTACAGCAATTTAAAAACACAGCCGTAGCATTGAGCACTGCATTCAGACAGCTTGCAGTTTTACCCCAGGGCTCTCCTAGTTTCCCCACGTGGGCCTGTTAGCACAGAGGACAGCCTTAAAGTCTTAACTTCAGCTCGTTACTGTATTTTAGTTAACAGATGTTGGTAATGCACCTTGTTTCCTAGTGAATATACCCGTTCAATTCCTGAATTTATATGCACTTACCCCTCCTGTCACCATTCCACTGGGCTTCATTAATAGTTTCCCACAGTAAACATTCCTGATTTTAAAATGCTGGAAAAATGCTGGGGAACCCAAAAAAAAAAAAAAAAAAAAAAAAAAAAAAATCCTCCAAGCAAAGACAGGCACCTTTCAGACCATTTTATATTTCAGGAGCTGCAAGATTGCCTTCCTCACTACAGAACAGCCATTCGCTTTTTGCAGTATGCTATACCACTGGGTATATTGCATCAATATATTTGCCTTTTTTCTTCCCTTCAGGTTGTCGTAACAACCTGCTCCGATGGAACTGTACTCTGCATGACTAAGAATTCACCTTATATATGGACTCCTTGCACCAGCTCAGTACTGTCACTATTTCACCTGGGATTGCCCCTTTAAATTGTGCTATTGGTGCAAGATTAGCAGATCATGGCTCACGGCAGCTCAGTGTATAAATTCTGGCTCTAACTTAACAGTAAAAGGTTTTGTATATGGGTACACAAAAATTCGATAGCAAAGATAGTCCAGAAAAGCTGAAATATATCCTCACCCTTACTTGCTGAAGTCCTTCCCCTAGCCTGGCTAATATGTGTACACTGACTTTTTTTTTAAATCAGATTTTCCTGTAGCTCTGCCAGACGGCTCCAATCTTACTGTGATTTCACACCTGTTAAGAATAATCATTGGTCTAGCCAGCTCTTATTGGGAGAAAAGAGCCAGATTACATTTACCCATTTCCTCTTTCAACATTAAGTGTCTGTAGATAAAAAATAAGCATTCTAGGACACGGCCGGCCTATCCTATCTCAACTATAGTGTGCCTAGCACAAAACCACTACTAGAACCTACATGCTAATGCCACCTTAAATGATAATATTTTTCCAGGTGCTGTACAGAGTTTTAGGAGATAGTTTCAGAGATGAGTGCATAGGAGTAGTCAATACACAGCTGCTCGAAACAGTGACATGCAGCAGTTACACATGCAGTGAAAAAAGACCTCCTTCAAGAGAGTTGCTGAGGACAGCTGCAGACCAGATTTCCTCAGCATTCATTAATTTTTTTTTTTTCATTTTCTTTAATCCAGCCCTGGCCAAAACTTTAGAAGATGATTAGACCAAAGATTTGTGTGTCATTACACCCTCTCCAACTCCAGCTGTAACTTTTTATCCATTAAAGCCCCAGGATTCGTGGTCCAGGATAGAAGCCTTCCTATCTCTGATATTTCTTTGGCATGCTGGGTACAACCACTTCGCCCACCATCACCTATTTCTGAACTTCCTTTGGGCAAAGAAGCATAATCCTCACTGGAACAGAATAAACAGAAGCATGGGCTGCCAGACACCTAAAATCACTTGCGAGCCCTGGGCTATGACAGACAAAAAGCCTTTCAATATTCCTCCCAGCAAGTCTTCCACAGAGACATAATGACTTTTGTGCCCAAGTTCACCTTACCTTTACACTCTAGGGATGCTCTAAATGGTCCTGTTATGTACATGACTTACTTACTTGTAAGTAACCCTTCCCTTACAGATGGTGAGATGCCAGGTATGAATCGACAGAATTCATAAAGCTTTGCCAAAGGTACTCGTAGCACTGAGTTGCACACACGGGTGCTTTAAATACTAAAAAGTGTTCAGCTTTCTTCACACCTGAAATATGGGCTCCTGTAGCCCTACACCTACAGAACCCACAAGCCATTGCATGATAGCCCACGCAAAGTGAATTTGAAATCCAGACACATGACCTCAGACTCCGCTTATAAAGGGTGATCTGTACTGCAATGTTTGAGACCTACAAGCGCAAACACAGCAGAGGCACTACAGGGCTTATGTGAGAAAATAATTATTCCATGTAGAAAGGAAGTTGGCTCACTTTGAGCAGAGGTGTTAATAGACTAACCTTTTTCCCCACACCACCCTGCTTACCTGAAAATATGAAAACATCTCTTGACATGGTGTTGCATTTATTTGAGATGGGTATCATATCCCACACATGTTAAATGTCTTGCTGCATTTCAGACTAAGACGGTAGTTAATCTGAATGTCAGTTATAAGAGTTATTTACTTTAAACGTTAGACAACTGCACTGCAATTTAGTAATTTGGGGGCACAGTGGCACATAGATCTCACTTTACAAATAGGGTTGAACTTAAATAATAATAGTAAAGAAACATCAGAATAGATATCTTCCCCCTTCCACCAGCTTCAGGATAGTTAACAAGAGCTGGATCCCAAATGCCAGCAACAAGACAGGTTCTTGGCAAACAGCAGACTGCTTCACCCCAGAGATCCACCAAAGCAAGGTTAAAACTGGCAGTAAATGGAGCAAAGCAAAAGGTGGAGGGATCACAAAGATCTAAGGAAGAAAAGGTATTTAGTTCCTCTAAACAAACTTTGCTTTAGTCCCACTGTATCCAATATGTGTCACTTGCAATCAATGGTAATTTCTTGCAATGGCAAACGTGAGAGCAATTGCATAGACACAGCATTAGCAATTTAAGCACTGAGCCATTCAGCTGATGTGGCTGCATCTGAGTAATGCTTCCCCCAGACTCATCTTCCTCTATATGCAGTAAATTAGTTTCCTCTGCCAACATGCATGAAGTAGGGCCCTAACCCTATATGAAGTTTTCAAACTTAGCCCTGCTGAGAGATCCAAGCACTTGTGCAGCCATGCCTGCAGGCTGGGTAGGATTCCAGTGACACTGAAGGCATGGGACAACCTCTTCTCCTGGCTTCTTTCCAGCCAAAAGTGCAATAGACTCCAGCCAGAGCACACATCAGTAACATCCTCCACAGCAGTAAATACATTAGCATCAGCAGCAGAGCTCTGCTGCTGCAAAGTGGGCAGCAGTGATCTGGGGCACTTGTTCTTCCACCAAATTCCTCTTACCCCAGGGGGATGAAGGACTAGCATGGACAGGCAAGAAATAATTGTCTGCACCTGCTTCCTTGCAGTTCAAGTATATAACTATTCCTGCCTGGTCCCGATATATTTCTGGATAGACTTTGGGCAAGGACAAGGATGATCTGCGTTATCTCAAGTTGAATATACCCTCACATTTTATTTAAGGTCTAAGACAGTTTACAAGAGAGGCAGTGCATAACGTCCCATACTTGTTTCCCAAAGTAGGAAAGCAGAAACAAGCTGTTGGGCCATACAGTGGAAGTTGGAAGATGCTGCTGGTCAGCTGCTAATCTGTGAAGGAAGGGTTCCCAGGGCATCCACACATCAGAGTAAGTCCTTCTTCAGCACTTTTTTCAAGACTATAGACCTTTGTGCTAGCAACTCTACAGCACAAGCCACTGGGAGAGAAAAGGAGGGGGGCCTTGCATTACATACCCTTAAGTAACTCTTACATCTGTTGCAATTAATTGGTCCATCTCCTTTGCTCCTCCTCAAACAGAAACTATCTGCCCTTAAGAGAGACTTCGCTTTTGCACTGTTTGTGGATATGGGTGTGTGTACTTAGGTGTGTTTGGTTTTTTATTATTGGTTTTATACACTCTAAAATAAGCAAGTTGCAAGTCTACTTGCTTTATGGAAATATACAACAAAAAGAAATAATTTCTCATCCACAGCCCAAGGCAGATCATTCAAGCTATTTGCAAAGATGTTAGTGTGCCAATATACAGGATGCATGGGCACCTTTTACACGTATCACACACACCTACGTGCCTGGAAACAAATCAATAACTCCCTACAAGAAAGTTTGCGTGTCTGCTCTTATTAGACATGGGATGATGCCCTGGGGAGAGCCACAGGCATTCCATTACTGAGGATCAGTGCTTGAGCAAAATGGAAAGGCTGCTAAAAATAAGCAACATTTGCTCATTGGTATAAATAACAAAAGTGAGAGAGAAAGAAAAACAGAAAGAGAACAAGACGAAAATGAAAACTGGCCCTGGACCAGGACTCACAGAATGACTAGTCACCTCCTCATTGCCAATTCTGTCACCATCTCCAGTATGGGCAAGGTACTTTACAGTGCCAAGTGCCCTCAGCTTCTGTACTGAGAGGACCATTACTTGCAGATTTGCAGTGGGCCTGAGCACAGAAGGAAGCTCCCCACGGTACACACGTCTGTCCCTATGAGTTTCAGGGCTTGGAAGCACTGAAACAAGGATACAGCACTGCACAAGCCAGCACACAACACCAGTGCAATCCATGTTATAGTTTCTGAAGCAGCTATTTGGTTTATCTCAGTTTTGTTTATAAAGTGAATTATGGGGGAGGAGGGGAGAAGGAATGGGGCACCACTTTCACTAATCTAACATTAAAAACTTTATCCTCTCTTTAATAAAGTAGAAATAACTTCTGGATTCCCTTTTTCTACCACACTTCCCAGCAAATAGCTTCTAGAGCGCACTTGGCTGCCTGTTCTCAAGTACTAAAGCTGAGAAGTGCCTATCTATATTTGGAGAAAAATCAGAAGACCGAGCTAATTAAAAACTCACACTTGCCCTGTATTCCTAAAAGTACTGTGCACCCCTGTGGCTCCAGACCTCTCAGGGTGGGCTGCCTTTTTATACAGTTGCAAAGGTTGAAGCTGAATATGCTTACGGTTATTACCATTTTAGGCCCTTATTAATAAGAAAAAGAATAATTAGGAACCAGCTCCCATGTGGCACACTCAACTCTACCTCTGTTTCCACTTCATGCACTGTATTGTAATAAAGCACAAAAAAAACTCTATTAGCCCAACAATTAAACAAATCGTGGTATTAACAACTCCCACTCACTGCCTTAAGCAGGTTTAGCTGGGAGAGCTGAAGCAGCTGTCTCTGTCCTGTGCCTCTGCCAGAGGTCACCATCCTGCAGTGGGATCAGCTGATCCCGCTGGATAAACTCCCAAGCAAGTGCAGTCTGCAGGCTGCAGCATTAACATAAACCACCTCCAATTTCAGTTTACTCTGGCAGTAACCTCCTAGAAAAATAAAAGGGAGGAAGCCTAAGGTTGGTAACTGTTTCATCTCTTAGTATCAGATAAATCCACCTCTGATTACATTTCAAAGCCCTAAAAAATGAAACAGTTGAGAAGTTTATAATAATGTTCTGGCTTGCCATGAATTAACATGAATTCTCATAATGAAAAAGGTCACTAGCATAACCATTGAAATGCAGAGCTAAAAGAAGGGCTAAAAAAGGTCCTCTAAAGTTTATCCAGGTATGCGCAGACTTCAAACATTCTCAAAAATAGCTACAGCTGCTAGCTCTATGAAATTAAGCCCCTTCCAGACCTGGAGCTAGGACAAATTTGAGTACCTCTCTCTGTATGGCCCAACAATGTTGGGAAGTCCACATTATCGTAGCTACAGTATGACTTCTTGATGCAGCAGAAAGACAAGAGGACAAGGATCCTATCTCAACGTGGCTGTTTTTCATGCTGGAGTAAGAGGGCCAGCTCAAAAAGGATGAAGGTCTCTTTGGCTCCCAAAGTAGAGATACCAATACTTACAACAGGTTTGTATACACATAACTATGGAGAAAACAGCAGGTGGTTACAGATAAGTTTCTGATGCATGCATTTCACACATTGTCAAATGCACACAAAATAAAGATGTAGGTTTCAAGAAATTGTATGAATGAGGAGAGTACAAAACTGTGGCTATACCTTGACTACACGCAAATGGTACAAAAGGAGTGCCATAGCCTCCATACTGTGGGACATGCATGCAACAGGAGATAAGAAATAAGGGCAAGATTTGTTACTCTTAGTCTCAAGCGTGATGCTAAGAAGGCTGGGAGATGGGGGAGGGTTGAGGAACTTTCACAACAGGAGGATGATCTGTGATATCTTAAACGGTTTTTTCTTCATAGTGTTTGAACCACACACTTACACAGTGGCAACACCACAAAGCCCAGTAGAGGTGCCTCACAATGAGACAGAGAAGAGGGATCCTCTGTTGTGGTTTCCACCGCACTTGCCCTGGCCTTTTACGCACAGCTTATGCTGACATCTCTCCAGTGAGCCCAGAGAAACCAAACACTGACAAAGACACTTCATGTGGCCCTCACACTCCCCATCCAGCTAGTATGGGTGAGTCCTTCAGCAGAGCAGGACCAGTATATGATACACAGCCTTGACCATGCTGCAGTTTCAGGACTGTCCCACCCAAATGACCCAGAAGTACAGCAAGCTCAGGAGAGAAGCAGCAGCTTGATGCCACTGGCTGCAGCCCCAGTGGGCCAGCAGCTCCCTCAGACTGGAAGTGCATGTCTAAACACGGCTGCAAAGGCACAACAAGAGCACTGGTCTCATTTTTCCCTCTTAAATGTTTAAAGCAAGTTAGTGTGCACAACAATGTGAGTTGTCTTTTTCTGCTATTGAAAAGCAATCCAGGGAGAGGGCGTTCACTGGTTTCTTACCTTGCAGTGTTTTTACCACAAAATGCTCAGAGAGTGACCAAAGACCAAACACAATGACATCACCACAACCAGTAAGAAAGTAAAGAAATAACAAGAAAAGGATTTTCCTTCAGCTTGCCTAGCATTAAGTTGTTAAATCAAATGAAGGGGGAAAAAAACAACAAAACACCTTGACAGTTGTATATGGCTAAGAATTAAGGAAGATCTGAAAACGTATTTTAAAATACAGGTTGGCAAATCTGACCTCCTGTGTTGTTGAGCCAATGTAACTCACTCCATTTATACTTTTGCGTATAGCTCTTGCTTGCAGTAGTATTTTTATTAAATATTTCAGCCAACAAAAGGAAATAGCAAAACCAGAAGGGAGACAAGACGTTCTTTTTCAGGAACAGTGGAAACTGATTCAGCAAAGTGGGACAAGGGAAAGGCTGGGAAATACAAATCCACCCTACAGTTTAACTTAAACCAGAAAGTACTAGTCTACACACACAGTTTTTATAACTACTTGATAGCTCAGATTTGGTTTAGAAATCAATATGCAGAAAGCTGAACAATCAACCGATCTGGATAAATAGGCCAGCATTTAGGACTTGAGAAAAAGCTATGTTAATAGTACAATATAGAGAGAAAAAAATGTATTTACCATAGGTCATACAGGTCTCTTTCCAGCAAGAAAGACCTGCTTTGAGAAATGCAGGAGCCCATCTTCTGTTTGTCCACCAAAGGAGTAGGTTAAAGAGAGGTGCCTGGCAGAGAGCAGGGCTGGGAGGGGACTGGAGCCTAGGAGAGGCTCATCACCTCCTTCCCTCAGATGATGTTGATGATGGTGGCGTTAGCTGCACTACAGTGCAGAAAAGGAGCAGAAGGAGCTCTCACTAACAGCTGGATCTACAGAGGAAATAAGCAAGAATGTAATAATGCATCTTTTTAGCTGTCAGAGAAGAGAAAATAGCTAACCCAGGAGAAAAAAAAAAAAAAAAAAAAAAAAAGCAATACCAGAAGCAAGAATGGGAAGGGACACCAAGGTGTGGTGTAGGGACTGCCTGCTCCAGCACTGTGGAAAAGGTTCCCACTGCTACAGTACTGTCATGTTCTTGCAGTACAGCTGTTCAGGGCCATGCCTCCCCCGGGGAGCACTGCAAGCGGCTATGGGTACATTAGGGAGGTTTCATCATGGGCTGTTCTGTCTGGCTCTGCGATGATCCACAGCCACATCTTACACCAGGTTTCTGCCACACAGCAAATTTCAAGATTACAGTAAGTAAAACCCTTGAAGGGAAAGTGCAGATATTGAGATGGATTGTTTGCAGCCATCAGATCTGTGCCCTATTTTATGCCTGCAAATGTAACATATATAAAAGGTGATTTGGCAATGGTGTGAAGAGGCTCTGTCTCTGAAACTCCAACCTTTCTCTCAGTTTCAGGCTATGCCATGCCTCCTATTTTACTTTCAAGCAGCTAACTGGCAGAGAAAACCATGATGTAAGCTAGTAACTACACAAAATTAGCCCTAGCCAACTGTGAATTCATTTGTTCTATTTGCAGTCTCTCCTTTGCTGCAACATAAAGCTTGCTAAAGTCAGCATATTTCATCACGTTTAAAATTGTAACAACAGCAAAAGCACAAAGAAAAATATCACTAATGCAAATGATGAACAAAACTCCAGCCTAGGGAAGATTGCGGCAGCAGAGAATTTTAGTGTGCCTGAACTACTTCACTGCCACCTTTCATTTTCTAGCTCCTGTTCAGCCTCTTTACCAAAATTAAAAACGAAAAGTAAAAAATTGTAATCTCTTCCTGTAGGTAATAGAAGAAAATACTAACCATGCTCATTTGTAGAATAAGACTTTTTGCAAGCTCTAAGTATCTCTACGTGATTAATATCAAAATGAACAGCACTTGCTAAATAAATCTGTGCTAATCTAATCTAACAGCACCTAACCACTCTCTGTGTTTTCCTATTGTTATACCCCTAGGAAAGACTTTCCTAGCCCTCCCCCAAGCCCCTTAACTTCCTGTACTTCCTGCATCTCAAAGGCACGCAAATGCATGCTTAACAGTTTCCCCCCTTCTTTGACACACACTTTTCTTTTTTTCTTCTTTTAAACAGGCTAGAAACAAACACACATGTATTTATTTACACTGTGATAGTCTCCAAAGGCTCCATTCAGCCCTGTGGTTAAAGCAAACAACCAATGAGAAACCTAAGTCCAGAGTTCAAGCGGCAGCAATCAATGCGCTGAGTTCATATGCCGGCAAACGCCAGCATGTGGGTACCCACAAAACAGAGAAGTGCTCTCTGGACTCCAGCAGCACTGCAAGGTATAATTGCTTCCTCCATTAAATTGCATGGTATTTGATGTATGGAAATGTATTTCCTCTTGCATAGGATTTCTACCCCTTACATTGTCACAAAAACTGGTTTCTGTTACCTTGGTCACTGCACACGTGTTATCATGATGACTAGGCACAACCCTTATATCCACTCCATCAAATTGCATGGGCAGGTCAAGCACTAATGAACAAAGCCAGAAAATGCACAGCCAAATGTAAGTATGGTTTCTTGACTTGGATAAGATTAAAAATAAATAAAGGACAATTTTCAAACTGAAGGGCAAACATTTTCAAACAAAAGGACCTCTTAATCTAAAGGACCCCTTTAATAAGTATTTGGACATACTTATTAAAGCCCAGTCCCTCGTTAGGAATCTTTTTCAGCTAAACAGGATAGTTTTGTTTCAGAAGTTCTATACTGCTTAAATCCCAGGTAACAGCAGTCTGCTAGCCTCCAGCAGCTGAGCACAACCCACAGTTCCACCAGGACTTGCCCACCACAGCAAGCTATACAGCTGTCACTGTTGGCCCAGACGTACCTGGGTCCCTTTGCAACACAATCCCTCTGTGAAAGCACAGAAAACAGTTCACTATTTGCCAATCGTGCCAGGGCTGGCTCCAGCAAATCTTATTGCAATAATCAGCATGCTCTGCCTGCTTTGCTGCATGAAGTGGATCCCTACACTGGTCTGAATAATAACTATTGACTTGCTTTTTCTTCTTGCTCGTCCAATACAGTTTTTAAAAATGCACCTCTACTGGAAAAAATAAATAAATAGGTCAGGCAGCAAGGCTGGCTCAAGCACAAACAAGAGAACTGCCCCCCCCATCTCTACACCATCATGCTTGGCTGTAAAAGGTGATGGTCAAAACAGCAATAACTGTCTATTAAGGGTTAGTTTTTCCATGTAGTCTACTTAGTGGGAGTCTTTTAAGAGAATAAATCTGAGTTTCAGGTGAGGATGTTGAACTGTGGTATTAGGCATAGGTCACTGAGGTGCTCCCTTCACACTTGGAAAAATTTAAGCCTTTGATTTGAAAAATGGAGAATGTTTCCAGAAGGTAGAAATCTCACAGATGAAAATAGATTGCTCTTGAATTGTGGGGCCAGGAGATGCCTACCAGATGAACAAGACAGACCTCTCCCCTCCCCTAATCAATCAAAGCAGGCATTCCAGGAAAAGAACCTCCAAATGTGTTCTCCTGAGCAAGGTGCTAAGATTTAACCATAACCGCTGGTAGAATCATCCGGCGCACGCAAACAATTCACTATGTGGTCTTAAATAAATCACTTACATGTGACCAGCACTAGAGGGGAAAAAAGTTTTCTGCTCCTTTTCTTTTCATGTATAAAGGCATTATGTGAAAACAGGCAGAACTATTGGCTTTTAGCCAGGAGAAAAGGGGGGTGGAGACAGAGTTGATACATCTCCATTTATAGGGAATCATCATTTTCCTAGTTTGAAAAGAGGTTTTTAAATGAGATCACCGTACCCTAGAAGGTCACTGCAATAAGTGAGAAAGTGAAATTTTCAGTTGTATCTAGTAACAGGGATTAGGGTATTAAAGCAGAATAACAAAAATACACGAGAAAACATTTGGAAAAAAAAAAGCTTTCATTACATAAAATAAGGCATATTCATAGCTCAGAAAGAAGAAAAACAACCATTTAAGGGCTAGACATAAAACATAGAGTTCCTCCCTATTCCTTGGAAGGTCACTCTTATTCTTGGTGAGGTTCTTCCTCTACAGAATGCACAAACAACAAAAATCACATCTGCTGTTTTCCTCTACAGAATGCACAAGGTACAGCTGGATGATAAAGTGAAACAGGATTTTGTGAGAGCCCCTTCCACCGGGCTGTGCACCCCCAAATACTGAAGAGCTGGTGGAGCCCATGCCCTACAGATCCTTGCACAAAGCACAGTTGGCAGCTAATTTGGAGTCAACCATTTCACACTCACAAGACAGGGATTCAAAGCCAAATCCCTGGCCACCTCCTACTTTCCAACGCTGAAACAATTTAAAGCAGATCTAACACCTATGTAGTACTGATTTGGTTATCTTCAAAATCCCCATTGTTGTGTTTAAAGAGCATATCGTCCTAGAATAGCCTTCATTTGATAAACAACTCCTTCTGCATGTCAGCCAAACAACTGTTTTGGTCTTTATCACAAGAGGACCAGCAGCAGAAACCGTGTTTGGTGAAGAGGGGGAGGTGGGGGCTTCAGCTGAAAATAGAGGTCACTGTCAGCTGGACTTGGGGCTCAGGGTTTTAAATAGGTTTTGGAATGTGGATATGAAATAGTTAAAAGAACCTCACCTCCAGCCCTTAAAGAAGAAATGCCTATTCACACTTTCAGTAGCATAAGAGTATCTCAGGTATTGGGGCTGTTTATGTGTTGTACACAAAAGTTACTTGTATGGGAAGGTCAAAATACACAGGTACCACAGTACCAACTCCTTAGAAAATGAAAATCCTCTTAAAAAGAAATAGAGAATTTCAAGAAAAGTGGCTTTTAAAAGCATCTTAGAAAAGAATGTTATGCAATCTTACAAAGTTGTCTAGCCCAGAAATTTCTGTACCTTTTACACAGTCCATAGGAAATGAGCGGATGTGCTATGATCAGTATTTTTCACATTCCAGAGGTGTAATTGGTGGAATGTAACCATTTCTAAAGTGTTTACTTTATGAAAAATATTAATTCTTTAAAAAAATATTTTTTACATGATTCTATAACGATAACTTACAATATGATCATGTATTTTACCTCAGAAACTCCTTCAGAATGGCTGAAAATGGTTTTACTACTTCAGTTCTTCAGACCAGTAGGCATGGGAGTGTGACACACACACCCTGAAAACTGTCACAATATGATGTTATTTTGTGCAATCCTCTAAAGCAAGCAAGCTCAAGAAAGCTACCTCTATTTCTCAGAAACAGATATACGCTCAAAAAGCTGTCATGTGGGACTTCAAAGTAACCTAAACAATGTGAACATCTCCGGCATTGCTATCGGCTGCCAGGCCTAACTGCCAGTACACCCACCACGCGACAATGCCAGCTCACACGAGCAGATTAGGCCATGGATAAAACGTCTGAGTTTGGAAAACACAAGCAGTTGGTACTGCCTGGTTTCTAAGTTTCCCACAGATAGAGCATCTGGGCAATGTTAACTGTGGCATTCTGTAAACATTGGCTGGATGGTACGCCAGTGACAAAGTGGCAGTGGAAGGCTGCTTTCCTCTGTTTTGGTGGTAATCAGATGGAGCAGACAAATGTTGTGCCTGTGGAAGTGAGCTCTGGAAGTAGTTAAAGAAGTGTTCACAGCACAGTCCGCAACAGATAAGGAGACAAGATGCTCTTCAAAAGTTAGAAACATCCGCCCAAGCAACACCAAGAGCCACAGATACCTCAAACGCAACTTCAGCCAGAAAACAAGGCTTCCTTTTAGGAAGATTTCCAGTGCCGGCGACTAGTGACATGGCAAAGTCATGATCTATTAACATCAGCAGCAGCAAAGCTTCCCACTGGTCAGAAACGATGGTATTTCTACAAAAAATCCTACACACTGTGCCATCAAATTTTTAGGTCCTACCATTACTATTTATGTAAATCAAGGAGACTATAGGCACAGTTAAGTTCTCAAAAGAGATGGGAAATACTTCTATGTAATTGTTTTCTTCTGAAACAAGCTACACGTAAATAAAGCATAGAGTTGTTTCCCATGTAAAGAAAAAGAAACACTTTCCATCATTTAAAGTTAGCTTGACCTGAAAGGAGCTTGGAGCAAAAAGGAGAAAATCAACGAATTTATTTTAAGGAAAAATAATGACTTTTTATAGTAAAGGAATTATTTAAATTTAAAGACTTTGAGCAACATTTCCAGAAAAAACAAGCAGTTCACATCTTCATTCCATCATGCCATAGACAGATAAACATTATATATGTAGTAGGTATGTGCAGATATATCCCTGAGAAAAACTGTGTTATGGATTAAAAAAAATGAAAAATAGCCACAAACTAAAGGTGGGAAGGAACTGAGGCGAGTTATGGACCTAGGGCTCTGAGAGCATGCTTTCAATATTCACAATAGAACCTCAGGATCAACAAGATGGCTGTGAAGGCAATACAATGACACAGAACAACTCCTTTAAGGAAATCAAATCATACTGCATACGTTTGGAGGCCCATCAGACAGCAGAGAGATGCTACAACAAAAACAGAGACCCCTCTTCTAAATGCAGCTTCTACAAAATACATGTTTTTCTCCTGCTTTATTTTTCTATTTCACAAACTGTCAAACGTTTATGAAAAGAAAGCAGAGATGAGATTGCATCTGGCTTATCTATGGCGCCATTTGTTGCTATAGGGAGACTACTTGGAAAAGATGATGAGTGGTAAGTCAGTGAATGATATTAATAGAGAAACAATAGACAGATTTCTCTCAGTGCTATGGTTAACTCTTAAGAGCTCACATCTTTTTTTTTCCTGAGAGTATGTGCAGAGAATGCAGAGATTTAACGGGAAGATTCCACCATTGATACCACCCAGCAGAAAGCTGAAGCATGCAAACCGCTAAGTACTTATTGTAAAGATCTATCTTTGCTGAATGAAAAGAGCATCCTTTCAAGAGCCTTAATAAAACTAAAAAAAAAAAAAAGGAAAAAAATGATTTGCAGTTTCCAAACGAACACAGCCATTTACATAATTCACTATTACTTTCAAAAGTTTCAGTCACAATAGGTCTTGTCTCTTGCCAGAGAAAAAGATACACTGAACAAGGATGACAGCTGAATAATTGATGATAATATCAACCATCCCCAGACTTGCCAAGTTGCTTAAGTTTACAGCAAGGACTTCCCTCATTTTCAGCTCTTTTTTAGGCTTTGACAAAGTACTGAAATTCTGAGAGACCATTTTAGAGCACTTTGCAGTGACATGTAACACTTTACACTTTCAGACAGGACAAGATCCACCTTCCATGATGAAATCTTCTGATAGAAAGCAATTGTGTCACAAATTGTTGTTTTTTCCTTGCTGACTACTAGATCTTGGTCCCGCATTTTGTTTCACTACATATAAGGTGACAAGCGTACTCATATTTTAATTGATACTGAAAATGAAAACAGAAAAAAATCGCCCTCATCCATATGAAAAAAAGCCAGTCATTCTTTGAAATCAATTTCCTGCATTCAGATCACTATAGTTTGACACCTGCTTTTTTTTTTTTTTCTCATTTTCTCATTTCTGCACAGGATGTAGAAACTCAGATACATTCCATTAAATAGGTTTCTGTAGTAGCCTGCATCACCACTTAACTCATCCCACTCGCTCTTAGTGGAAGAAGAAGTTGTTTTCTTCTTCACTGAAAAGCCCTTTCCAAGTAGCGGAAGAATCCAAGAACAAAACCAGTTTTGAGCAATAGTGTCATTCTGCAGCTTTCGGAACACTGGGATTGAAAGGTAATATAGAGCAAAGAGCACTGAGAACAGAGACACAAAACTTTTTCTTTCTTGTTTTTTGTTTTTCCTCAATTTCTAGTGCTAGAGGCATAAAAAGGAGTTAAGAAGTCACTCCAGTAACACTGGAGATAACTTGTGTTGCACACACCTATGGAACTTGTTCAATTAGCACCAGCCTTCCTGTTGCTTTCAGTTCTTCTGAAGCAGAAATTGCATGCACAACTTTTCTTATGAGCGCCTCAGACCCGATTATTGCTCCTTATGGGCTTTTAAGGTGAGATGCGTAAACAATAGGTCACTGATACTGCCTAATTGCTCCCTTTGTTGTCAATTTCATTCCAGAAGCATTTGCATTTTAACTTCGACAGAGTGAACATATGCAACTGAGTCTGCTCCGTTTTGTGTCTGTTCAAAATTAAGAGAACAGAATTTTGAGATTTTCTGCTTGATATTCTCAAAACCTGCTCTTGGCACTGTCATTCAGTCCCAAACAAAATATTTAAAGAGCATACACAAAGTACAAAGCCTTGCCCTTTAAAGCTACGTCCAAGGACTTTTCTTTCTTTATTTATTTTTGAAAACTTCTTAATTCTAACCTAATACCTAATGTTAGACAAATTAATTTATTGTTTCCTTGTGCATATTATTAACTGCTTTATATCACAAAGCCTAATCCATATTCTTGAATTTATGTTTTAGGACACATCACTTGTAACTTCTTAAATAACGCATTTCCTTTAAAGAGAAGTGACCTTCTGAAAGGAAAGATGTATCATAATTCATTTATAGTCAATTACATTTTAGTGTAACACAGACTACGCACAGCAATAAACCAGCAACAGAACAACTGGAGTAGAAAAATCTTCAGAACTAGTCCTGAATCTCTAAGACATGCACAAAGGCCTTTAAAACAACATTTTCAATCACTTGAAGCAGCAACTTACTCTCATGCCCTTATTATCTTTCTTGGAGTTAGTCTTGCAAGCAGAGTTAGAGGACTTAGATCCCAAATGTTTAATCTAAAAGCCACCTCAGGCTTGGAATAAATTTCGCTGTGGTATGCAGCTGCGAGGGAAGGGAAAAATCTGAACAGCCACTCTTCAGACCTATTGTCGTCAGAAGGAGCAGAGGGTTCTGAACACCTCATAAGCTTGAGCCCTGCAGTTCAGTTTAATTACAATAGTAGCTGTACTCAGAAAACAAACAAAAAAAAAACCAAAACAATAACTGAATGTCTTCCTCATGTTTCCCTAGTGCATAAGTTCTATGTTGCATGTTCTCTCCATTGCTTTGTCCAGGCCTCTAAAGCCATAGAAAGGCTGTTGCACCATTTCTCGGGGCATTTGTTCCCAAGTTTCAATGGGAAAGCAAATAAAAGGCAGAGAATTGGGGACTCAAACAGCAGAGGGTAATTCTTCGTCTTGTGAAACATCACAGCTTGAAATTATCATCAAACTGTCATACGGAAAGAAAAAAAAGCAAACTTATAAATCATACTACATGCAAAAATGCTTCATATTCTTAATGAACTTCTGATATCCCGATGAATTCATGATGCAATTTTAAGTCACTAAGACAATGTCATTTTGCCCACAGAACCAAGGAGGCTGTATGAACAATGTGGGAAAGAAGGATGAAGCGTTAAGCCCTCCAACTTACAGGGGTGTGCTTGGTGCCTTCGGCTTTATCAGCATCACCTGCCAGACAGACTGGGGTCTTGTCTTCACTGCCATACCCTTGCTACTTTCTTGCAACGTTGGCAAACATGTGAGTGACTTCTGTTTCTGTAAGTGAAAGAACTCTCAACCTGCTGGACTAGCTAACATACCAGATGCTCAAATCATTCTTTTGCACCAAGAGACTCTTCTATTTGTCCTGCCAACAACATGAGACTATAAAACCATCTGTTTTTCTTTCATGAGCATAAGTCTTCCCATAAGTCATCAAATCTGCTATTTCCCCGAGATCTGCCTGCAGTCCAACCGATCCCAACATCTGGCATTTCCGGGACTGATTAAATAGTGCAAACTGTCATTTAGTGAACCCTGAAACAGAGAAAGACTAACGGCGCTTGTGCAATGTAGTGCCAATGGTCATTATTACTTAAAGAGTCTCTCATTTGTTCCGAACCCTGTTGGCATGCAGTGCGACCATGCTGTGCAACATGTTGGAGGGCAGCAGCTAACTGCAAGGCTGGGGGGAAAGGAGAATGCAGTGGCCCAGTAAAAAACCCCGGCTCATCCAGAGAATGCTATATGCTCAGGAGTGTTAACACAGAGCAGACAGACTTTGCCTGCTTTGGTGTTTCAAAGAGCTCATCATAAAGCTCGCAAGTAGCAGTAGCGTCTTCCCTACAACACACTTTAAAAGTCTTTCAACTTAAGCTGCTCTTGAGAGCTCAACATTGCGCTTTGCTTTCTCATTCATCCTTCTCGTTTTTTATCAAGCAAGGATGCCTAATGCGCTATTGTAATGCACTTTTCACAAGGAAAAAAAAACAACTGGCCAACTGAGGCTGCTTTCACCGTAGTGCCATGGGTGTTTAACATCAAAAAAGAGCCCTCCGCCGGGCAATGGGCGAGTCATTACACCACGCTTTAAAGCAACAGGCATCATACATAAACCGTGCTCTCATGCAAATTTGACCTACATAATGTTGAAATCTTCTAACGATTTCACAAGTAATTCCAGCAGTAAAACTGGTGTTGCTTTAGCACCACAGGAAGTACCACATTGGCCTCAAAGAGCTTCTAGTGGCATGTTTCAGCACTCTTGCTGCCCTTCCAGTCTCTTGCAGTTCGGCCAGCACATCTAGATCAGACTTAAACCTCCTGGAAAGTAGTGTAGCAATGTTTCAAGTCACCAAAACAATAACAACAACAACAATAATGAAAAAAAAATCTAGACTAGAAACATGGCTTAAAACCTTTGACTTAAAATTGATTGGGATTTTATTCCTTAAAGCCTACAGAACTGTTGAATATTCATCTTAGGCCCTAAATACAACGAATGGAATTGACAGAGGCTAAGCCAAATGGCACCTCCAGAACACAAGCAGCAATAAGAAAGAGAGTGATGTGTTGCTATGAGAACATTTCAAATGATTCCTCAAAAACTGGACTCTCAAGCACAATTATAAAACGTTGCTGATGTTGGCCAAGGTATTTTAGATACGTTGTTTTCCAACAATTTTCAGTGAATTTAAATGCTTCTGTTTGAATGATGCCTTGATTTCTTTAGGACAAAACCTGTCAATTGTCTGCTTTGACAGAAAATGTATGAGGTTTTGCTGGTATTAGCACTTAGTTAATTTAATCTATTTTCACATTTTCATTCAATTTTTTTAAAGTCATTTTCAGCCCAGAACTGTGGAATATAAGGACATGAAAACACACATTCTCAAGATGAGCTTCTATCCCAAATCCATCCAGTCTTTTCTACTGAGCACATAGGTCAATGCTTGTTGTAGTACAAGTCTTTAGTTCACAGTTTACATTTAAAGAACTATTTTATGCTTCTACCAAATGAATCCTCATTTCCCCATTTCTTTTGCAGACAGTCTATAGTTTCAAACTTTGTTCTAAGAGTGAGCACCTCTATGCAGAAAAAGGACTCTACTTCTGACTGAAATTCATATGGGCCTCAGGTCACCTGCACAAAAAGCTTATTAAAAGATCATTTTTGAATAGCAGTAATCAATATTAATGCACTGTCTGGCCACAGCAAATACAATCACTTTATTCATTTCTTCATGGAAAGCTTACATTTATTCATGCCTCATTAACCTAAAAATCCTTCTAGAATAGTTATCCTTTAAAGCACCAAGACAAAAGTTTTCTTACCCTAATCAAAGGGATGAAACACTTCTCTGAATCATTTCATTTTGCGATACATGCCTCCACCCTATAAGGATGCCTTATGAATATTCTTCCTTATAAGAAGCAAGAAAAAAAATGGAATAGAAGTTTTAAATTAGATTTACTAGTCTCTTGGACACAAACCAGCCTCATCTTAAACTCAGAAATGCTACTACTGTGTTACAAGATAAATGATTTAGAAGTGAAAAATCTTCAACACATTGGGCAACTAGACGTATTGCTCAGGAAATTAATCAGAAAATTGCCCTTGGAGTATCTTTTAAACTACAACAAAAGCTTAGATTCAATTCTAAGCACAATTATTTCATCCATACTAGGGATTTCCATATTCACACTTCTCCTGGAACAACAATTTCTGAAGCATCAAGAAACCAGCCACTTACCTGTTCTAAATTTGACTGCAGTTCACTGACATTTAAATAATTACCTTAGCCAAAAGGACTATAAAAGGTTTGAAAAAATTCTTACCATGCTGACTGAACAAACATACAAATGCTCCCTTCTTTTGCTTACACCAGACTGAAAGTGAATGCCATTGCTAAGAGGGAAACAAAAACAAAACTGGAAAAAAACCTCGTAGTTTTTTGTTTCATTTCACCATCCAATTGTATGAAATACAATGAAGTCATCCTTCTCATAAAGACAAAATTTGCAGTGCAAATAAACCTACTTTCAGAAGGTGAAAATGCACACAGCTGAGAAAAAAAACAAATCATCCTACTTTTTCTCCTTTGTGACTGACTTGATACGCAGTTTTCTAATGCTCTTGCTAACAATAGCAGACAGGAAGAATGCAGTTCAACCTAGTTTATGTTTAGGAAGAGGAGCACTGATTTCCTACAATTAATCCTTGCATACAGCATCAAGCCAAAGGAGCAGCAGGAGAAACAATGGAAGTCTTCCACGTGCGTAAGAATATTGTTTCTGTCCTCTGAAGACTGTGTCATCAGACAATCTCAATATAAAGACAACTTTAGGAGATAAAGAAAAATAACGATTGCTATCTAGTGAACAAGAGTAAAATTAGAGAACATTTGTGTCACGTTTATCACCATGGAATGATTTCTCTCTATTTGTTCCTAGAGACAAATTAAGGCAAAAAAGAAAACAAAACCAAACAAGTAGATCTGAAAGGTTTTCAGAAAGGAAATTCCTTAGGCTTTTCTTGGTCTTGGCACTTGTAGGCCTCTCTGTCTCCATACAGACTGCTGACAGAAAAACAAGAAAGAGTTTTTATTTTCTGAGCAGATAATCCATATATTGACTTTGTGCCATGCATTTTTATTGGGACTATCATCATAAAACGTGTATCCGAGATGAGAAAGAACAAAAGAGAGAGGAAAGAACAGAGGAAAGATGTTCTTTGATTAAAATGCTGATTGAAATTTGGGAAATCTGGGCTAATCTCCGTATTTCATACCTATTTCCTGCACAACTACAGATACTATGATCTACCCTTTTTTTCTTTATAGCACAATTGTCTTGTCTAGTGAGAATATGAACTCCTGAGCATTAACAAGATTTTCAGTCAGTTTGCTTATCACTAGATTTATATGGGAAGTGGGATCATCTGTAATGCATAAAAGCAATAATAGTTGGCCAGAGAGGAAACATCAAAATGAGAAGAACGGGCAAGTATGTTTAACTCCACTGCTTTATGTAGAGATATGCATCTAAAATAGTTCTCATGTTTTACACATGCAATCAAAATGTATTTTAGCAAACAAACGAAAAAAAAAGACACTCCAGCCAATGTATATAACCAGTGTTAAATAATACCTTATGCATATGAACAAGAACATTGCCCCTCTAAAGCAGCACATTTGTTCCTTAGCTGTATTTCTCATCCAAAGAAAGAATTCACTTCAGAGAACAAGAACGCTAACAAAAACCAATATACTGACTAGTGAGATGCGAGCCCAAATAAGTTGCACAACACATACATAGGAGAGTTAGGTGGTGATGACACACAGGCTATACTATGCCAAAGAGAACGGTCATAGCACACAATTAATGCATATACACAGGGGTTGGAAATTAATCACCAAGCATCTAGGTATTTGTTCCTTCTTTATATTCTTGGACCTTGGACCTAAGCGCTTTGATGTTTATTACTTTACTGTTCTACTAGCTGTAAAATTAACTAATCTGTCTGCGACAGTTAGCATCTGTTATTTTAAGCAATCTTTGTGAGAAGCAGGGAACAGAAAATTCAAACTCCATGGTTGAAGAATAATGACAATTGCATGCAAATAAGCACAGAGACTCATCTGTGTAATAAAACACAATGTCCTCACCAAAGAATGTCAGGAGGCCATTTTGTCCTTACAGCACATAACAACTGGAGACTATTGGGATTCCTCGCAGCCTCATAATTATCCAGCATCATGTCTGAGAGAATGCATTTGAAAAAGAGAGGTCTTGATGAAGAGATAGGCGCATGTAAGTTGATTAACGGTGAATGATCAGTATATGGTTGATACACTCCAGACTCTCTAGCCTTTTGATGTTGTTTGTAAGAATCAAGGCATCTATTTGTGTGTTTAAAATTGCAATAAAACCCCCAATTTAGAGTTGCTTCTTTCAACATTACTAAATGCAGAAGGCTAAAAGGTTCAAAGTAACCAGCTTCTCTCACAGAGATCCAAGGTTAAGCAAATGAAGTTTCTCAAGTCTGAATAGCTATTATCAGCAATGAAAAAAACAGCCATATAATGATAGATACAGCCACATAAAAGCAACTGAAGAAAACTGGGACAGCTTATCAAAATGAAGGGAGGAAAGAAATACCTAATCAACATCAGTTCTGGTTCAGAACCTTTATCCACTGCTTTTCTTTTGTTGTCCTTTAGCCTAAGGCAGAAATAATTGGTATGTAACTGGTGTACAACAAGCTCTAGTTATGATATTAGAAGTGATTCAATTTCTGAGGTATAGAAAACTTAAAGACTTGTGTTTAAATGATGCAAAATTCACATGACTAGAGTATTACACTACCACCACCAAAAGCACTTTACTTTCTAAGGACACTCTCAAAACCTGCTATAAACACCAACATGAACCAGCGAGGCAGCCAAATGTTATCACTTTATAGCTCAATTCAGTGAGGAAGAATGAAGGATTAAGACAAGAAAAAAAAAAAAAAAAAACACCTACTCAGGTCTCCTGAATCCCAAAGCCTCAGCTGTCTTTCCCTAGTAATGCAGATCTCAATCTAAGAGCACAAGGGAAAGTTTTGCGACCTACCCATAGTAGGATGTGCTGAGGAAAGCAGCTGAAGCAGAATGGAAAAACTGCCCAGGAGATAGCAGTGTAAACAGAGGTAGGAAGGCTCCTGCCTTATGTGAGGGAGAGAAAGAACGGCACAATACATCAGTCTCAATTCTGCCAGCAGGCCCAGGCTGGACAGCTCGTCAGATCTGGTCTATTTCTACAGGGACACTGCCAAAAACACTGATGTAGGAAGGGACACAATGGCTGCACTGCTCATCTGGGTAAGCATTGGCAGCAACTGCCTCAAGTGACCCCATTACTGCCAGGGAAGAGAAAAACAGCACAAAACTTGACTCATCTTTCCTGTGCAGACGGTACCTTGTGTGCAAAGTAGGGCTTCAGCAAAGCGCGGTTCAAATTTAGGCTTCACCTCAATGGATTTTTAAGTCCTATTCCATAGGTGATTTTATTATTTCAAGCTATTATTTAGATCATATTACCTGTAATTAATTCAGTACTGCAGATGTTTCCTGTGGGGACTTGCAAGCAGACGTCTACACAATGGGGATTTTTGAATTCTCTAGTTGCCCAGGTAGTTGTGAAAAGTGACTGAAACATGAAAATGAAATTACAAGATCCGGCTACAAAAGGCATTGTCCTACAAACTTCTAAAGGTTTATCTCTTTCAGGAGCTGGTAGAATTCAGCATTTCGAGATGATGGCATATGCTTGCTTCCCCACTGCTCTAAGAGTTAATCATTAGACAATTACCAGTAATGGTCAAAATACTGAGAACAGAGGGAGCACTTTCTGTCAAAGGTCTGGGAAAATGATATAATGCAAAGTCCAACGTACGTCAGCACAGGGAGATGAGAAACTAGTCCATTCCCACTGAGATGGCCTCAAAACATACAAAGCAGTTCCTAATTTGTTTGAGAATGCACTTCAGGTTTCATTTTAATAGGTGCTAAGTACACGCAAACAGACATACCATAATTAAGGTGATCAATGTGCAAGAAAGAAAGCACATAAAAAGAACATATGTACTTAAAAGAGTTAAGTAATCATAATAATAATTATTAATTGCATTATAATTAACAATTATTAGGTCATAGATCCCTGGCTGTTCTTTTGCAAGCAACTTAAAATCATTTCCACGTACTTAAGTTATGCAACAGAAAGGTATTCCTGAAACAGTTTTTGAGCAGCAAATCCCATTTCAGTAAAAAAGTATACTTTTTCCACAGAATAGGCAAAACCCCAACTGAAGCATTTAACTATCTCAGTAAGATGCATTATGACTGAACCTTGACAGACCTGGAGATGAGGAAGCACGCTGTAATGAAGATTTTAATTATTTGGGTTTTCATTATGATTAAATTGGAGGCTAAATTAACGCTGTACATGTATGTAAATAAGTAATGTTCTATGCTAAATAATTATAGGCAGATATGTATAACGGGTTTTCTGGGACAAAAATCTTTTTTCCCACCAATTCTATTCTCAGACACTCTTGGAGGCAGGCACTGCAGATGCTTAGAGAAGGGTAAAGCAAGCACCAGGTTTACGAACTTGCCCAAAAGTCACTCGGAGGCAGTGGCAGTATGGAGAGCAAAGCCTGGCTCTGGCTCTCCAGCCTGCTTTGCTGCCAGTGGGCAGGAACTCATAACAAGGTCTGCTGCAAAGTAGCAGAGGTGGTGCATTCGTGTCACACCGACCCGGCAGCATGCAGATCCACCTGTACAAGCAGGGCGGTTGGGCAAACACCACTGTTTCACTCCCAAGGGCTGGAGGACATGGGGTTGTGCAGGAGCAGCAAGGGGTGGGGGGGGGGGAAGGGGGGCGGAA
>PPHD01000250.1:0-12996 GCA_002909625.1 Bambusicola thoracicus | reverse complement strand
AAAAAAAAAAAAAAAAAAAAAAAAAAAAAGATTGTTTAATTGTTAAAGTTTAAGGGCTACCCCTTAAACTGTGACCAGAGCAAAGGTGCGTGGTCCATACGTTTGCTGATCAAACTTGGGCAGCGGGACCTTCACGTAACATCCCTTTTAGCTGAAGTTTTGAATTGTATCTTCTAAGGTCCTCAACTGTCATTTTATAGGCTTAGAGGGCAAGTTCGTACAAGGAGGCCCAGTTTATCCAAGTAGATCTTTCCCCAGCCCACAGACTACCCCATCATATTAATGCTGCACTGTACCAGAGCCTTTTCAAGGCCAGCTCACATGAGTATTTTGCTTCTTTGTGCAGCCAGATTAGGATTGAACCATTTGTACCCTGTCTGCCTAAGAGCACAAAGTTATAAATGAATTTCTGCAGTTTACTACCCACATAACTTTACTACATGGAAAATGGCTTGAACTTACACTGTAAGCAAAGAAAGCCTTCCAAGGATCTTTCTCTGTTACCTTTACACATATTTTCTGAACAAAATAGAACATGAAGAAAAATGCATGCAAGATCAGGATAAAATGGCAAGAGAAAAAGACACATGAAGGTTAGAAAAGATTAATGGTGAAAATTTAGTACCTTTTTTTTCTTTTCTTAACTGCTGATATTAATTACTGTTCACACTCATTGAAGCTGTGAACACACTACAAAATGCAAACATTCTCCTTCATACTTTAAATAAATTAGAACTTGATTCTCTGCCCAAAATTCTTGGGTAACCTTGTGAGGCAAAGGTCTCAGTCATGACCACCAGCACAACACAGGTAAACTGAACTTGGCCAGCTGATGTGAAACAGAGCTTCCAAAATGTTTGTTACATGAGCTTTAATAAAGTCGTGATAAATGCTTCTCAGAACTCAAATAAATGACAACCCTGGAGCATCCTGTATGTCCAGTCTAAGGAAATTAATCTACCATCCATTAACACATTTTCTACAGACACAATGTTTCTTCTTCAGAACATGGTACCTTCACGATGGTTATTGGAGACTGGGAATAAATGTACCTTCACCTTGATGATTTATTTTCCTTCCCAATAACTCCTGTTATGACCTTCACCATTACCGTGCTACAGTGACTCACAGCAGTGCATTACAACGTGGCCAACATCTATCAAGTACTTTGCTCTTCTTCTGAATGAATCTGGAGTTGTGTGTGTGCATTTCAATCTCTTCTTTTACATACAACTGCTTGTTTATGATAATAACAGCAATGGTACAGCTTGTGCTAACAGCAGTTCCTGTTTTACAGTCCTGTATTAAAGACCCTCCTGGGCAGTTGTGTGAATCACGCTAGCAGTTCATCATAACCAAAAGCATCATATCCCACACTCCAGCCCCGCCCTTTCCTTTTCGTCCCAGTCATGTTAATGCACTCTTTCTCTTGCATCAAACTCTGATGTTCACCAGAGCCTTCACAGAGCTGATTCAGTTCATTAACCCAGGAGCAAACAATTCACTTTTTTGTCACGTTAGTTTTCTTCTGGGCCAGTGAGTTGAATCCATTTTGCTCACGGCTGACAGGCACTAGGACTTGCAGTTGGCAGCCAGGAGCAGGGAAGAGAAGTAATGAAGATGGGGTGCAGGATTTCCATGATGCAGAAAGACATGACCAGCTGTAACACGCTGCTTTACCTTCAGCAATCTGACTCTGAAGAAGGTTTCTTGGTAGCTGAAGAGCAAAACCTCTCCTCCTTGAGCAATCAGCAGCTGCCTGCAAACCCTTACTGCAGGCCATTAGGGACCCTGACAATCAACAGAGAGACTTTGAACCTAATCTAATACACCATGGAAAGCCGGGGCAAAAAGAGTTGATGCACTTCTGATATCTGCCATTGCTGGAGAAATACACACTACAGGTTTCTGGACTGTTTGCTAATGGATAACAGTTTTAAGCCATTTCATCACCTGCAACCAATTTAGGGAAAAAAAAACCACAAAAGAAACACAGTTCTGCACAGACCAATGGAGTACATAACAGAAAGGCACAGTTTGCTATATTCTTAACCCTAAAGGTCTTTCTCTTCCTACACATACTACAGATTGCCTGCCCCTCCTTGATCGCTCCTGCTCCTTGCCAGCTTTCCACACAACTTCTTCCCATCTGCTGCTTCTTCATACACACAGACCTCTGTATATAACTCTACAGCTCCTACAGCCTACTCATTTTATAAAGCCTCTAAAAGCATTCTTCTGCCATGCATGCTTACAAGAAATCAACTCCTAATAAATGTCTGAGAAGAAAAAAATAGCTAACACTTAAATATGTCTAGTATATTTAATATCACTCTTTCCCTCCTCCTGTTTGCTGCATGCCAGGGCATAAATTTAAGCTGCACTGTAGCTTAATTCCTTTGACTTGTTTGGAAATCTCATTTTAAGGTGCAATGCTTTAATACACCGGAGGTTCACCTAATTCTATCCAGTTTATTCACAAGAAAAATCACACATCATTAAACCCAACTCCATGTGAGCTGACACTCCCTTCCAACAATGAAAGTGATTTGTTACTTTTCTTCCAACAATAGCTATGAGGGAAAGGTTCCTTTTCCACAGCTGTTTCCTGAAAACCTACCAGTCCACTACAGTGACTAACAGAGCTTTCAATAGAGTAGGTTGGACATTTATTCATCATGAATTGATCCAAGCCCTTGATAACCTGATAAAAGATGCAGTTGACTGCTTTGTAAAACCGCCAGGATTTCAAAGGCAGTGGAAAGCAGTGGATAGCATAGCATTTAACCAGTCTTCTCAATGGCAGAGTTAATCTGCATAATTCATTTGCTCAGTGGCACTCATCTACATATTACCCTTACACACAAAATCTAACCTCCCCTACATGTAAGGTTTCAGTTTAAATTTTGGCTTCTCTTCTTACAGCGTTTTGCATCCCAAACACATTGCTTGTAACATCCTAGCCAAAGTAAATGAGTTCTATTAATATACAGCAGTTATAGCTCGTGCAACTAGCTCCCTTGATACCTTTCTCTGCCACCACCACAGCATCCGTGATACCATGAGGCCTAGGTAGAGTTACCATCCGTAGCAGAAACTTTCCAAAAGCCACTCTTTCCATCTTTCAACTCCACAATGAATTGAAGAACCACTGCTGTGCAGGGAAAACCCCCGCTGGAAAAGAAGCTCTGAAATTATAGAGGAGGAAAGCAGACAGGTCCCCCTAGGTGGTAAAACAGGTTATGGTTTCCTTCCAATAACATTTACCATAGCCTTTGATATTCTATCTACTTTATCAATTTTCCCCTGCTTTCGTGGAATAGCAGCTGTGATAACACAGAACCCATCTCCTGCATTGCCCATCTCTGCATGGAGGGAAACCAGTGAGGACAGAGCAAACACTTGTTGGGAGCCTTCAGCTTGCTCAGCCAGGAGGCAAAAGACAAGTCAATATCTGACCCAGGAGTCAGAGGTCACCCCTCTGGGGAACCACCAAGCTGCTGGGTCCACTTTCAGCTAATCCCCAGTGAGTGCTTCTCCCCAAAGGATTTCTTTATTCTGCTAGCTGAAAAAAAAATAACAACAGAGTTAACAAACCCAGTAAAAATCCATGACTCAGGCAAATCCTTAAGGATCAAGTGGTTTTGGGAGTGGGGGGGTGGAACATAAACTAATCCAAGAGTCCAAAACATCTTTTGCCAAAGCCTTTTAAAACACAAAAACTACATCAGGGTCTCCTCGTTAGCTGTGATTACAAGGAAGGCATTTCTTTCTTTCTTAACTAAGAATGTCTTCTCAACAACACAAACAATGGGTCCCATTGATGTGCTGCAGTGCTTTCTAATCCATCTGACCAGCTGGCTTTGTATATCCCTTATACATACTGTTGGAGGAGAAAGAAAGGCCTCTCTGGAGGAAAGCATCCATCTCCACGACGGAAATACCAGTTCAACTGCTGGATGGACTGCAGTGCTTTTGGGGAGCAGATAGAAACTTCTCTTTAATAAAAACATTTATAGTACATGGTTTTGAGTATCAGCAGTGACTCGCGTAAGTTACAAATTATCCTTTCCCTTTTTTTCCCCCAGAAAAAATTAGATTTTACTTCTGCCACCAGCTTTCAAACCTCGAAACACCAGCCATAAGCTGGCACAATGAATCCATTCTAACACTGGTTAAATAAAAACACCAGTTTTTATTAAAATAATAATAAAAGTACCAGAGAGGTCGCTAAACTTTGGTAGACATTTCACAAATCAGCATGAGGACAAGGCAAGGCAACACATACTCAGCAGAAAGAAGCAGAGGTAACGGGAACAGCCTGGACAACCTGGGAACTCCCTGCAATACCAGTCTGCAGTGCTTGTTCTCCTGAGCCATTCCTGGAGTCAGTTTAGGGAGAGGTGCACCCTCAGCTGCTGCCAACCCTTCTGGTGGTTTCCGGCTTGAATCAGTGCTGATGCAACAAGTCAGGGCTACAGAATGCAAGCATCAACCTCCATTCTGCTCCAGCCATGTGGCACAGTCCCTCTTCTCAGGGCACTAGCACCCACATTCACTCTTCCTTTCGCACACTGAACTTCATTTATTGAAAAATAAAAAAAAAAGTAAGAAAAAATAAGAAAACCACACACCAGTTTCCTGTCATCTTAAGAAGCTGAAATGTACCATAGAGCAATCCAACACACACAGAAACTAGCACATGGTGATTGTCAGTACCACAGCGGCTGGAACCAACACAGGTGTGGGGACAGGATCTTCTCCTTTTCACAGCACCATGACTCTGCTTTGACCCAATCTATATTATGACACTATGCCCCAGGAAATATCCTTACCTTCCTATTCCTTATTCCAAGATCACTCTTTTCTCAAAGCAATGTCTCTAGAAAGTACTTCGGCTGTTGACTTTTCCATCCTATCATCCACACACATTCTCATCATTCTCACTATTATTTTTTCTTTCAAATACCAACAACACATTATAGCAAGCGTTGGACCCGACATAGCTCTTTTCACCAAATATTAATTCTCGTAAAAAGAAAATTTAAAAGATGTTCATGGATTCATACAACACATTTCAAACCCAGAACCTCCACTGGAAGCTGGTACAGATCCCTGAACACACCTGAAGCAAATTAATTTGTAATTTCACACTGGGCCACAAAGTTTTCCCCAAATATGCTCTTCCCACATAACCTCTACTCAGTTTCAGTTGCCTGAATTTTTGATGGACTTTCCATATTTTTACATCATTTGCATTAAATTAGCATGGTTGTTGTCTCACTTGCCATTTCACACCTAATTCTGTTTTGCAGCCTGTGTCCTTTTAACCAACTAAGTCATCTCCATTTTACTTCACATCCTGGGAGCAGTAAATTCACCAAACCATTGTTCTCCTAGTAAAATCCTAGCCCTAATTTAAGGGATGCAGGTGTAAGCACTGCCTGGGGCATCACCAGGAGGTGCTGGGCCAGGTTACAGCAGGTGCAAGGATGAGACTTGGAGTCAACAGCTTTTTTTTCAAATGTAGTTGGAACTGCAGCTGTGTTTTGGCCAACTTCTACAACACGATGCCTACACAGAAGCATTTCTCAGGCTCTACTGTCACTGAGCCCCCAGCAGAACCATAAGCAGAGCAGAGACTTTGACAGCACACACTCAGCAGGGCTAATGCAAATACAGCTCTGACAAGCTCTAAAGACACAAGTCAGAGCTCACTCCTTTCTGCAAGCTCTTTCCCCTCCCTTCTCGTCAGAAACATTTCCATCTGCCTTCTGGTAAAAGATGTCTTAAGCAATTCACGTTCAGATATTTGGGTTACATCTGTAAGGGCTTTCCTGCCCTAGTGTTAAAACTAGGGTAGAAAGATTCTTTTGAATGGTGCAAGAAAATAAAATATTAAGTTCATGAACAATTGACAACTCACGTGGTAAAAGATACACGTGCATCTACAATTAAAAAAAAAAAATCACAAGGATGACTCAGAAGTACTATTTAAATCTAGAACTATTGAAGAACAGTTCAGTCACTGGTCTGATGTTTCCTATCCTATCCAGAGTTAACAGCTCCAAGGATAAAGTCACTTAGCCTTGTGTAATACACGAGGGAAGCAACATGGGGAAGTACTGAGTGAGAAAGCCTGGGCAAAGATACACATCTACCAGAAGCAATCTAGCAATTCTTTCCCTCTGAAGCCAGGTTTCCCTCAAAGCTGTGAGTAAAAATAAGAGCAAGCTGGATACTTAAGAACTTCTAAGCATAGCCACACTGCTTCATTTTTCATGTCTTTCATTTGCTGGGGCTTTGCACCTTGCCTCCAACCTCCCCACTGTGAAGCCCTCTGTCAAGTAAAACCTGTTTGCCATTTGTGTGTGTGAGTGCCCTTAGACCCAAACCCAGCCAACAGTTTAGAGTAAACAGACCTACCCAGGGAGGAGCTGGAATTTGAACAGCAAATCATGTGTGTCCCAAACAATTACTCCCTCTCCAGGTGAGGTAACGCAGCAACGTTTCTGGTGTCTAAGCAAATTTCTCTGCAGCAGTAGGAAAGGAGACGGGGCTTTTTTCATCACGAGCAGGGCAGTGCCTTAGAGGGATTCATCAACAAAAAAATTTGCTTAGCTAACTAGTCTGCTCCTTTTGCTTGCCTACTGCTGATTTGTTCAGCTAATATTTTAAGAACAAGTGGTTATGTAGGTACATCCTGGAACCACCCTCTTAGCTCAATGATCATGTCTAAATTGTTCTGCTGAGTACCTTACACAAGGCTTGCATAAGTAATGCATTCTGCTTCTGGTGAGCTTGGTTGCTCTAGCTAATGAGGAGCACCACATGGTGAACTTCCCATACTCCAGAATGCCTCAAACACCAGTGCTTGACACACTGCTCATCCTTCTTTAGCACAGTGCTGACCTTTCAAAGAAGATTAAACCTAGGCAAGCAATTGAAAAGACTGAGCAAGCTGAGACCTGGCAACGAAGCCAAACACTAGCACAAAGGAATCACAAAGGGGATAGAAAAGGGTAGGAATAAGGAAGAGAGGTAATCACTCTCCATCTGAGAGCAGGAATCAGAGAGTCCTCAGCATGGAGGGGTGTGAGTACAGAAAGTTAAGATCACCTCTCTCCACCTCCCCTTCTCACCACAACCTCCAGTTTAAGGAGTGCTCACATTCAGATCTGTAAATTACCCGGCTACATATGCATACTGTAATTACACTGAGTAGTCCACTCATCTCTTGATCATTTGAAATGTAAATGACAAGTCTCAGATAAAGGCTATTTATTTGTGGGTAGAGCGTATCCCATGCAAGTCCTGCACATCCTGCTCCCCATGGGAAAATATCTCCTTTATACTTTGACATAGAGTATTTCTCTGGAGACAGAACAGGGTGCTGGTGGCCAAGGCAGGTGAGCTGCAAAATCATTGTGGAGGGGTTATCAATGCCAGGCTGTAAGCCAGAAGGGAAGCTTCAGAGAGATCTACTGAAACACTGAGTATTGCTCATGATTTCAGCTTTTCTCTCTCTTTACCCAAAACCCAAGGGTTCTGGCTTTGTATGCACAGACAAGCAAGAAGATAACAAGCACAAAATAAATAGCCCACATTTATCACACGCATCCTGTTATTCATAAATGAGAAATTCTCTCAAATTAAGGCAGACACAAGATTGATACCAGTCAACAATGCTTTGATAATCTAATATGTGTGGTTTTCTGTATTAGAGAGTAAAGCATTATATGCAAACATACACTAAAGCTATAACAAAAGATAGCCACTGGGACTAAAAGTTTTAAAAAAAAACCACCAAACCAACAAAAAACTGAGGTTGGGAAATACACTAATGACGGTAGATGGTGCAACCATCATTTGCCTTCCTTGTCATTATGAGGTAGTCCCTATTACGTGATTACACGCTGTTTTAGCCTGGACTCCTGCCTCATTCAGTGCATAATTGCAATGAAAATGAAGGTAAATGTTTTAATGCTAAATGTTTTGGAAGCTTTATCTAGTAGTCACTACAGCTTTGCTTATGAGACATGTGGCATATGTTTCTGCCTACACTGAAACACAGCTAAAGCTAAAAAGCATATGTCAAGCACCAATAATTATATTCAGGGTGATCAGTCTGGTTATATAATATCAATCTAGCTTGCATGATGAGCAAACTTTGTATCCCCAATCAGCTTTGTTGTTGGCAGGCATTACGCTCTGTTGTGACCTGTTTTTAACCACACCTACAATCACACAGAGAGCTAAAGGTAACTCCTGAGATTGTCTTTTATCTTCAATCACTTCCTGTTCACACTTCATTCTGCCAACACCTCCTGTCAGGATTACTGCTGTTTATTTCCTATGAATATCTAAGAATATCATTCATCCTGGCAATAAATGTTTCCATGCAGTGAGACATGCTACAGAAGTGACCTGCAGTATTTCCTAAAAGGTTACTTGACTGACATCTTATTTGGAAAAGTAAACAGGAAAGCCTACATTGCCTGTCATAAAAAGCAACAGTATTAGGCTGGCAGAAATCACCAAAGCAGTTATGCCAGTGTAGTTCTCTAGAAATGAAAGTCAAACACAGATTAAATCTAGCAGCACCAGTATTATGGGTCTGATCTTGAAAGTTCTTAGTCATGTTGAGTTGTTTCCTCATACAAATACTCAGATGAGCCACAGTTGCAGATTTAAGACAAACCGTGCTGGTTGTTAACGACACAGATTCAAGATGTCTAAGAGATGCTGGTTTTATTGAGTCTATGGGCCCTGACTGCACAGCACAACAATGGAGTCTTGCCATAGCCTCTTAGAAGTCAACACTGCCTTTTACCAGCTACACTTAATAATGCTTAACCACTCAGCCTACTTTAAAGACAGAGCTGAGGAGCCCAGTAACTAAATCTCTCATGAGGACCTGCAGATGTCAGCAGTGGTAAGTTCCATCCTCCTTGCTATGCCACATCCCACAGTGCTAACCAACACAACTGATGGAAATCACTTTCTAGAATTTCTACGGGAGGCCATGTGGCAAACCCATATCAGGGTATTTATCTGAAAACAAACTGCTTTTTACAGCAGATACAAGTGATGCAAAAATAAAGGCACATTAAATGTACCTGTCAGAATGTTGGTCCAGTACAAAGACAAAATATCCATTTCTTGCACTAGTTATTTATTAGCTGTGGAACACATTGCCACGGGATACAGCAGAAATCAGGACTAAACAGGTTCAAAAGCAATTGCACAAAACCATGTAAGAGTGATCCATCAAGGGCTACAAACCACCTTTGGCTCAGGAATGCAAGAGACAACTGATAACTGGGCAAACAAAAAAAAAAATCACCACCGTAAGTCTGCCTGCTCTTTTACCTTGTTCCTAACCACTGACACAGGCAGAATAACAAGAACTGTTCTTGTATTTATATTATTGCACTCTCCCTCAGTTAGGTACAGATTTCCATTTGAAACTCAGCTTTCCACTATTCTTCACATCACACCTGTGTCTGCTAGGGCAGGTACAGCTGTGACAACCTCAACTGTCAACCTCTATAAAGGACTGCCAACAAAGAGCAGCAAAAAGGATGGGTACTGAATCCAATAAGGCTTGCAAGTCTCCGTGTTCCACCCTGCTTGTCATCTCTGTTGGCCCCGCAGGGTCTAACCACTGAGAGTTACTCTGCATCTTCCATTTCATGTACTGCATCTCTCGCATTCTCTCAAGCTGTAGACTCACCTCGGATAAGACTCCTCTGCTATCCAGGGTGAAAAAAGTCACACTTCAGTCCTACAACAGTCATCATCACTTCCCTGTGTTGTTCTTTTTTCCCCTCTTCTGTTGAAAAACACGCTGCTTTATGTTCATTGTTAGATGAACTGTTATTCACTGCTGCTTGGAGCTTCCCTTACTGCTGTTAAACACTTTCATAACTAAAGACTTCTCTGCCTGAGTCAACTGAAAACTGCTGAAAATGTCAAGTATTTCAAAACTAACTATTGCCAGAAATAGACACACTACTTTCAGACAATCTTACTTCTGGCATGACCCCTTGAATGCAGAACATAAAGCATGTTTGAAATCTCCATCTAGCCTGCCTACTCCTCAGTATTTGACAACACCAGTTTAAGCATAACTCAATAATCAGTTGAAACTATACCTTTAGGAGGCTTTCAAAAGGGCCAGTCTTCTCCCTGAAACATTTGTATACATACTGACTACATTCTGTCTTCACCTGCAAAAACATACTTGGTGTTTATTTTCTCAGTGATTACTTTCTCAGCGCACACTTACATTACACATGCTAATACATGCAATTTGCTTCAGAGGTCCACTTATTGGCCTTGCAAACCAGCAGAAAGATTCATGACCAAAGAGAAGGATCTTGTCCCTGTTTGAGCAGGGAGTTGGACCAGACGACCTCCAGAGGTCCCTTCCAATCTCAAACGTGCTTTGATTCTGTGAAGGTGTTTGGTTACTTGTATGAACAAGAGTGAACGGCAGATATACAAACAGGTCATAACCTCTAAAATTCTTGCAGGTACAATCTAATCTATAGATATTACTTCAGTCATGACACAAATACAACCACTCATGGACAGAAAACAATGTTGGTTGGCAGAATCAAAGTAATATTACACCCTACTTAGAAGGAAAAGAAAATGTTTCCAGTATTAGCAAGCTAGGAGACCTAATCGAAGTAGTAGGCTGGAATCTGGGCCTCTGACCCATCCAGTTCACCTTGCACAGTCAAGACAGCAAAGCAAACTCCACCAAATCAAAAAACCCTGAAACTGCTAAGCATAGCAGAAAACATTTGAAAATTAACTTCCATATACTTTTTGATCAACAGCTGTGGGTGAAATTACAGCTGTTATGGATAGGTGTTTATTAAGTTCATGTTAAAAACAAAAACCAGAATGCCTTATATTCCTTCCACTTTGACATTTCACTTTGACTTTGCATACATGTAAGAAATAACAAGAGCCACATGAAAGGATGAAAGAAAGTCCTGTCCTTGACTGAATGGATTCACCACAAACCTCAGGGACCTTCAGGTTCCACTCAAACCAATTTAATATCTCTTCTGTGCTTGGCACTATTGATCCTCCTACCTCCTCATCTATAAATTAGGACAGCTGTCCTCATGGATGAGTGACCAAGCATGCTTAGCTTCTCCTTTTTAAATAAAATCTTAGGTAGAAGTTATGAGGCAACTTCATGATTGTAAATAATTTTAATAATTTTGTTTTTAATTTTGTTTTAAATTTTTTAATTTTAGTTATTTTGTTTTTAATAACAAGTCTAAACACTGTCTAAAGATAGCACATTCCCTATTTACTTTTATTTTCACATATCATATGGGTGACATGTTGGCATTCTCTTTACCACTATACTATGAACCTCCTGAATCTTCTGGACTGCCGCTGAAGGAAACAGCTACCTACAGACCAAGTACAAAGACCTGGATGAATCACATACAGAAGAACTGCATTTAAATACTGTTAGCAATAATATTGTCAGCTTTTGCCAGGCTGGTTGGTCCAATATTACAGTAGACTCATTTGACCTCGAAAGTATACTCCTTTACCTTGCCTCTTGCAAGGGGAGCTTGAAAACCTGAACTGTTTAACGGCTTCTTTTAAGTGATGTCACCAAGATAAACAAATACTTCTTTCAAAAGTGCCCTTGAAACAGCACAAAATTAATCTTCTCCTTTGGGATACTTGATTCTTTAGATCTTCCTTTCAGGCAGTGTAGCTCTTATATTCTCTCCCTACATTACACAGAAGGAAGCAACCCAAACCAGAGGCAACGTTGCCAAGAATGTTTTGTCTAGCTTTGGGTGAACCCTTCTGGCAAGCTTTTATATGCTCTGGAAAAAATATATGCTGTTATAACTTTGTAGCTACTGTTGTCTGCAACAGTCCTGCCTGAATCTGGTCCAGAATAGTTCACCAAAAGTCAATGCTAGAACAAGCACTCCTTAGCCGTTAGCTATTGTATCATCACATCATTTCCCAGCACAGTATCTTATCGCTGATCATCTGGGGAAGTGGGACAAAGTTTTTTGTTAAAGTGCCAGAAGGAGCCTAGTAGAGCAAGTTCCGTCTGAAATACATGGAGATAAAAGCTGTGTGGCCTTTCACATTTTTATTTGTACTGAAAAGTAAAGCAATCATTGCTAGCTTTGCAATAAGATCCTCAGGGTTATCCGCAAAACCAGAGAACCCCAAGTAAGTGAATGCCCTACTAAGTAAATAAAACAAAAACCAGTAACAAATGTATTGTTTTCTCTTGCTTCTAACACAATACATCCCACTAAGCCCCTAAACCCAATATTGAATGTATTTAATTGTGATCATGATGAACACAAGATTACCAGAGCCAGAAAATATCTTGGACTTGAATCAACAATTGTTTTCCATTTTGAAAACTTCACAATGAACATGGCTGGAGACTTGGCTTCTACTCCCTGAATGAAACCCAACATTGGCTCTGGGTCCCCAGAGTCCCAAAACTGAAGTGACCCAGAGGCTATAAAGGTCAGTGCAACCAAGAACCAACACTAAATTTACTATTTTTGCTATTTTAATGCCCAAAGCCTTCAGTCTTGAGCCAGAGCCCCCGCTGCATTAAGCAACATGCAGACAATCTTGAAAAAGCAGTCCCTGTACCAAAGACCTTACAGTACAATTTTCAGCAGGCTCCGTCAGCTACATGAAACAAGCGAGGGGACTTGGAGGGAGACCTAGTAACCCAAAAGCAAGCACACAGTGGCACAATGAGCATTAGTCATGGCTTACCACCAGCTAATCTCAAAACAGTATTTTCCAGTAACAGTTCTTACTTTTACCAACAAACGACATAACAGAGCATTTCTTTTTTTCTCTCCGGACTCTCAGTACAGAACCACCTACAGACAGAAAACCCCTCTCGGTTTTTTTTGCTAGCACCATATCATTTTACTGCATCTTGTGCATTGTGGGGGAAAAAAA